>MU624256.1:0-42438 GCA_025201745.1 Xylariaceae sp. FL1651 | reverse complement strand
TCCCTAAAAAAATAAAAAAAATAACAACCACTTGTTTTTGTTCTTTTTTTTGTTTTTTTCCCATATTTTTTTTTTTGCCCCCCCCCCCCCCCCCCCCCCCCCCTTTTTTTTTTTTTTCTTTTTTTTTTTTTATCCCTCTTCCTAGACGACGCCTGGGTTCACAGTTGTAGCAGCTCCATTATTCTAGCCATGTGGCCTACATAACTCTAGTCTCCTTAAGACACTTATATTTTCCCTTCTTAAGTTTTGAGCCCCGGGACACAATACAAGCATTGTAAAGGAGCATTGTAAAGGAGCATTGTAAAGGAGGTGGTAATTGGTCGTCTAGCCCAATAAAAACCGACGCCATTTTTTCCAGGGGAGAGCCAGAGCTTGGTCCCCAGCTGAGGTCCCATCATCGTTACTCAGGACCGCTACCATTCGTAGATTAAATGCTAACTTTTGATCAAGGGCAATAAGCACGTTAACAAGACTAACAACGACCTTCACCAGTAATTATCTATTGACGATATGGACAAAAAAAAAAAATCCAACCATTAGATAAGGTAAGGTGCCATATCCTTGCAGTTCGGCCCCGAGTGCTAGAGGGAGGGTTTGTGAGGAGTATCACCAGTCTCACTCACCCGGCCGAATATACAAAGCTCTATAATGAGGTTTTAAGGCCGTGTAAGTGGTCAGTATGTTCTCTTACATTCCAGGTAGTAGGACGCTAAAGTCTCTCACACAGACATGTCAGAGTTATTAATATGGCACTAGATAAGAAACACTCTACGATGATCGCCGTCGAGGAAGTGCTACATATACAGCCAAGGGAAAGAGATGTTTCCGTGATACTTTGGTGCTGCGATATGTTGTACATTCTTAAGCACGCTGCCAGGTGTTACACCGACCATCGCGTGACGGGCCGAGCAGGCGGCCAGACGTTTCTTTGCTTATCGAATGGCATGCGGGTTAGGGGGATACGTGTATCATGGGGCAATTAAGGTATTGCCATCATGCAAGCGTTCTTTAGCGCCCACAATCATAGAAGAATGTGATATCTGGCCTACGGTGTGACGTAACGGTGGCCAAGGCTTTATGCATTTTAAAATGCTTCGTACTTGCCAGACCGGAAGGGCTTCGCAATCGGGGGTAACAATAGGAGGGCTCATATTCGCTGTATTGATCGTGATATGAAGGATACATGAGATTCTCGCGTTCGAGCAGACTCGAGCGAATCACATGTCAGGTTGCCTCCTTATCCTAAAGAGGGTTCTGATGAGATTTAAGGAGGTAGAAAGGTATTTAGAAATAGTCCTTAGGAAGTCTAAATGATGACGAGCCACTGATGCGGTGCCTTGTAGACGTAGACTATGCGCTAAACATAAATGAGCTTCAAACTATTGTATGTAATGGCTGAGAGATTTGGTGTTGTTTCAAGCGACACAGTATTACCATCTCAAGGAGCTCTTGTAGGTGATGATGCATCGGGTTGATGGCTGTACATGGTATAGCATGCTATGTGCATCTGAAAAAGGTAAGACATTTGTGAAAAGTAGGTAGCCGAGTACTGCTGCTTGTTACCCATATATATCAAGAAAATAATTATACTAACCACAAAATAAGGGATTATCCGATATGATGTGAAGTTCTCTTATTATTCTCCTCCATTAGCTGAGTGGCTTAGTGGAGGGCACCGAGCAGCCGGAAACCTGGAATCGCACACCCAAGATATAGGCTTCGACTATACTCTTTTTATAAATTGCCATTTTCATTTCACTCATATATATGTACTCCTTCTGTTCCACTACTTTCCATTGCTACGTTCTCATTCTTAATTGATATTTTTAAGCTTGTGTAGCCTACTTCACTCCGCTAATAAAAAGTTTCATTGCTGTCAGGCGAGCTTTTGTGTTGGAAGATCTATGAACGCGCATGATGTACAATGGAAATGGCGTTCTGCTTGGAGTGGTTCTGTTGAAGTTAGCGTAGTGACTCCTTTGCATATGATCTAGACTAGGGGGAAGTTAAAAGAGTACCACACTCAAGTCAATCTAGTCAGGTGGTGCTCTTTGGTAAGAAACCAATACCACCTTGGTTGTACATTCTAGTACTTTCATTTCTACAGCTCCTCTTATCGATACTGCAAGACAGTACAGGCCTTTTTGACACCTGTGTGTGTTACTTGAAGTATCAATGATAGTTCTCCCTGTGTACATTTCTTAGAGGTCTTCGACATGCTGTACTAACTAGCTTCCATCATGGAGTAGTATGATTCCTGGGTTAGGTCGTGGTTCAACTATACCAAACTCCCCGTCTGTATAAATATGTTTAGCCTCTGCTGCCCCGGACAGGTTGATCAGCTTTGAAATGTAGGTGAACGAGTATGCTTCTTCGCGTGTTAAATGGTTTTCGAATCTACTGTCTTTAGCAGCAGCTCTCATTATTTCTTGAATGGCGGATCACCTTCGATCCTGTTGTTTGGCACTGTCGTCGGTAGCTTGCCAATGGCTACCTACGGGCAGGTATAGAGGAGGTGTGGTTGTTGCCCCGCAATGACCGTTGGACTAAATCCCCATCCGGGGCAAATAGGTGTGTGTGCCATTGAAGCTTCTGATTGGTCAATGGCTTGCCCGTCTGGAAAGCTTGAGCTTCGAGGAAGAACGGCTCGTCCCTCCAACCTTAAAGCTCAAATCGGGGCGGTTCCTGGGAGGGGTAGGTAAGCTTTCACAATGATGCAATCTTCGAATACATTCACTGCCCCACCCCTCTTGGTTGGGCTTGAAAAGCAACATTTATAAGAGGTGAAAATGTTTTACCCAGGACCAACATTCCCCTTGATTCTTCTTGTATCGAGGCCAGATGCTCGATATGGGCTCGGTACGGTTCGAGTAGTACAGCAAACCTAGCGATCGATCTTTTTTGACTGCTGCGGACTTCTCATCTAAGACATGCCTGGTTCTAAAACACAAACGACAGAACCTACCGATTCCTTGATCACTCCTCCATGGATACATATACATAGCCGTATCGCCGTCTCTAGCATATTATACGATTAACATACATACCTAAACGATAGTTGAATATCTCGCTAAGGCGGCACTTTAACGTGGGCGATCATCCGAGGCAGCCGGAGACAACCTCAACAACTAAAAATAAAGACCTGAGCTGACACTACACCCCTGTAAAAGCCATCGACGAATTCCAGGGCTTCCCAGAGTGTTGGCATCGGGTCGTGGGGTATCGCTGCAGGGAGTGCATGACGCTAGGCTGTGTTGGCACTGAGGCGTTTCGTCTTTGGCCAGCAGCTTGCCAACGCACCTTTTTCTTTTAACAGGTAATTTTGAAAACCAGCCACCCACGATCCACGATATTTTGCACACATCCCACATACGCAGTACCCATCATGGTCCACTATTCTTTTCCCAATGGGCAAGCCTGAGGCATTCCGGCCGGACCCTTAGGTTCCCATCATAAAGTCGAGTCCTGCTTTTGAGGGCAATGGTGTCATTGAGTCTGCAACTCGACTAGTCTTCCGGAATACTGACCGTACAAGTGGAGAGGCTGTTGCAATTCTATTCGGCATGAAGTGAGGTTATTCTGTATAAGAGCCTCGAGACAACGAAATGCCTACCTACTCTGCACTTCTTCGCCATTCTTGGCAGCATAGCTACGAAGGTCTGATATAGAGCCATACAATATAAAGGATAACAAACGCGTACAATATCGGCCTGCATCCCCGTAAACCCAGCAGCTGTGCGGCCATGGTGATGGGATAATCCAGGGTGGGTTCATCCATCAACAAGCCACTTCCTGACCAAACAGGACTGATCTAGACTACAAACTGTAGATAGTACCGATAACACGGGCATATTATATGAGCTAATATCGTGCACAGTCGATAAGGCGACTAATAAGTTAGTACGACATTGGGGGAGAAGGGAAAGAGAGGTGAGTAGGTATCGTCATAGAACCATGTAGAGCGGTTTGTAGTAAGGTTAGTGGGTCTTGTGTATAGATTCCAGCGGCTGCTTCCTTCCTTCCTTCATATGCACTTCTCTCCCATTTCTAACCCGCCTGTCTCTTGCTGCGCAAATCGACGCCTCGACCCATGAAACCTGCCCTTCTACTTTACAACTCAACTCGTTAGGTGCAGTGGGGGGCCATTGACCTGCGAGAATGTCCACGACACATCACAGATGACCTAAAGAACCTCATACCACCCAACTTCTGCTGCCCGAATTCTCTCTCGACCACTGGCAAGCTGGCAGCTGGCCTGCTTGTGTCCAGTGGCAGCAGTGGACGAGTTGGTGGTGGTGGTAGAAAAGCGGTGGTGCCTTGGGCACCAGATACAACCAGAGAGTGAATGAGCGCCGACCGATAACCAGCAGGCCACCAAGACCACAAACAAAGTTGAATGCCACAAAAGAACAATACCGCTGGGGTGCAACTAGACACTTTTTATTGTTCTTCAGAATATCCCAAACTTTTCTATCTCGAGGCGCGCGCCTCGAATTTGTGCATCTATTTGCTCTGGCTCTGGACCCGCGATCCGCGACCCGCGTCAATTGCCAGCTCCAGCTCGCTCACACTTGCGCCACCCGAATTATTTACAACTTGTCGCATTCCCAACCACCCCAACTCTACATACCTATTTTGTCCTGCACCCGTGGGAAAAAAAGTAACACTTGCTTCGATTACACTTCAACACTCTGAAAGTACAATTCTCAATCTGTTGTGTCTTTACCTTTCCACGTCTTTTGGCAGGCATCTCTTCTTATCCATCGTCATCAACCCTGGAGTGGTAATCGCCCACCTTGTCTTCTCAAGCTTCTAATCTAGCTAGAGGGGGTATAACCGCCAAGTTGACGACGCCCAAACCTACCACACCTATTTACGACCGTTACGACCTTCACGAATCTTTCCCGGTAGCTATACCAAATCAGCGCCAGCAGCGCAGCCTCCCACCTAACTCTCCCCCACCAACCTCACCGGCTGCTGTGAGATCCACCCCAAGTTCCCAGCGCCGACTTCGTCGCACTCCCAACTTCTTAGCTACCCCTAGCCCTCGTCCTGAAGAGCAACAGAAGCTTCAGCCCCGTGGCCGTGTCACAGTCACTCTCGGGCCTACCGGTCGCTATATTCTCGCCGAAGACAGTGCCGGGCGCAAAGAACGATCCGACCGCCCAAGGGCTACCCGACAACTTTCACAGGACAATCTCAGTTCTAGTTCTGCAGGAACTTCGATCTCATTTCGCCGCCGAATCACCAATTCGGTCCTTGGCTCGGATCAAACCGAATCTCATCCGGTTGTTCGTATCTCTAAGAATACCCACAACGCTGTCTTGTACGCTCTAGAGGCAACGCTTCGTGGCCCCAATACTATCTCTATTGATCCAGTCGAGTGTTACTCGCAGATGGCGGACTTGATGGGCGGAAGGGGCCCAGCCACCTCAAATGGCAATGGCACGCCATCTGTTCGTGCCACCGCCGGGCGCCCTGCTGGTGGTTCACCTTCCGGGATTAGAGGACCCAAGGCGATCATGCAGCAACGTGCAGAACGCGAGGCGAGGCAGCGTCAGGAACGGGAACGGCTTGAGCGTGAGCACCTCGAAAACGAGGCACGCTTGCAAGAAGAGGCAGAGAGGCAAGAGGCAGAGCGTAGAGCTGCAAAAGAGGCGGTGGAACGGAGAGCTGCCGCTGCTGGCGCTGGCCTCCAACCCACTGTAGAGTCTTCCACTTCACGAAGGCCAGCGCAACCCACATCTGGTCGCGCAACCACTGACAACGGGGGTCGTACTGGGAGAGCCCCCGGTATACCTATTAGCGTACCAGCGCAACCAACTCAGTCCACCCGCAACGAGCAGACAACCTCGAGACCCCCTCAGGGAGTCCCTGGTCATACAGCTACTGGACCTACGGCAGCTGGCCCATCTGGAATACAGACGCAGCCTGCAGAGTTCTCGACTGCAATTGGGCGAGGCAGAAACTCATTCCCACACGCATTCGAGCGCTGGGAAACCCTGTCTGCTCATTGGGAAGGCCTGACGAGTTTCTGGATCCGCCGACTGGAGCAGAACGCTCAAGAGATACAAGGAGACGCCATTGCGCAACAGTTATCCCGGCAAGTCACCGATCTTTCATCTGCGGGTGCCAATCTTTTTCACGCCGTAGTAGAACTCCAGCGGTTACGCGCGTCATCGGAGCGCAAATTTCAGCGTTGGTTTTTTGACACTCGTGCCGAGCTCGAACGAAATCAAGAAGTGACGGCGATGCTCGAAGCCGCACTCGAAGATGAACGGAGGAGCAGAGCCGATGCCATTCGACAAGCTGTAGAGCGAGAAGGGTCCTCCAAGCTGCATAAGCAGTTGGCGGAAATGCGCAAGGAGCTTACCATTTCGAAAGAGGAAGCGCGCCGTGCGTGGGAGGAGCTTGGTCGACGGGAACAAGAGGAGCGTGATCGCACTGCCTCCCTGCAAAACGGTCAGCCCACGATCGTTGGCGGTGTACAGGTCGTTCCGATGACCCAAGGCGTCAGTCGAGGAAACAGCCAGCGTGGCCCTCGCTATGCGCAGCCCGATATGCCTGAGTACACACAATCGCCCACCCCCGCCACTGCTCGCCCTGAATACACTCAGGCACCTGCTGTTCAACCCGTCCCAGTCTCTGCAGGTGAGAATATTAACTTCCAGACTCCTTCATCCGTTCACCACCAGCAAAGCTATGGCTCGGAGGGAACGTACAGCGAAGGTGAGTACCTCGCTGATGCAGATGGGAGTCTCGTCCGGGATGCCCGCGGACAGAAGATGCCCCATCGTGCTCCTACTTCGGAAGTTTCTGACGTGGGAGTAGAAGAGTTTGAAACGCCCGCTACACAACCCGGCGTCTATCATCCGCCTGCTTCCGTTCCCCAGCAACCTCAGTATTCCTCCGCTCCAGATTATAGCGGCGACGGCTACACGGCCCCCGGTTGGGATGAGATGCAACCCCGCCACCATCATCCTACGCGCCTAAGTGATGTGCTCGAGGAAGATGAAGAGCGAAGCCGTACCAGCGCGAGCCAAGTCAGCCGGCGCTGACAGTCACGAGATGACCATTAGGTTGCCGTTCATAGAGCAACCTGTGACTTTCATTGCGCATAGGAAATCGACATTTTCGAACATTCCTATTGGGAATTATTGTCGGTGCACTCGGCCGAGTTTTGCCTTACTGATACCGAAGCGGATACCACAGCATGTTGGAGTTTTTGTGCCGAGAAACCACTTCCGTCAAAACTGATTTCGCTCAAATGGGACCATGTGGAAGGCGTACTGCGGGCATGGCGAATAATAGACCTGAAAAGCATTGCGTCTGTTTGAGTTCTTTCAATGTCAGCCATGCTGCTCAATTATATGGGGACTAATTGGCACTTAATGACAAGGCGGGCATTTTTGGCGAGCATTTGGCGGCATTTGCGAAGTATTAAGTGGCATCACGCATTTTTGTCTTCTTTTCCTTCATTTTCGTCGTCTCCATTACTGAAAGATCGGACAAGAGACATAAAATTGGGCCCTGCGAGGCCTGAAGTTGGTAATAGCTGGGGGTTTGAAGATATACTTAGGGGAAACGAAAGATACGGCGGGAAAGGAAATGTCATAAACGGCAGCGAGGCGCATCTTCGGGTCCCTCTTGTGTAGGGTTGGAACGGATTGTACTTGTAGTTAATAACCTGTCGGTGTCGGCAGGAGAACCAACCACACACTGATTTTGCGCATGCGCTGTTTTCATTCCTGATCGTGGCTACACGGTACTTCCTCCATCATTCTCATTCCAGCAATAGGTCGTGCTTCATAGTCGAGTGCGGTATGTTATGTACGTCATGGCGCTCTGTTCCCAGTACAGTGATGAGTGGCTAAGCTCTTGTCATGCACTATGATTACCTAATCTAAGGGACCCTTGGGCCCCAAAAAAAACCGGAGCTCGAATAGCTAGTCGCAATAGAACAGACGCAGTCCCAAATTTCTAAGCTCGAAACTTCAGCATTTAAGGAAAAGAGGCATAACGTAACGGCAAACAAGACAGACGAATATGTCGCAGCCACTAGCGCCCTCGAGGTCGATTCTGCGATCATTAACCCAAATCAATTCATACCGACGGCCCTGCCAACGTCTCTTTTCAACACGACAAACCTCCCCTACCACAACGCCCGCCGTCACCGATCGATCCACCCTCTTCACACTAAGCACAAACACGCTCCGAAACCCGCGGTCCCCCTGTCGGTTCTCTGTAGACCAACACCTGTACCAGCAACGGCGCTACAAGGCAAAGACAGTCGAAGAGGCACGGAGCCGGTACCGCACGGGCCCGTTCTCATGGAAGGCCGGCGCGCTGTTCGTGCTGACGGGTTGCGGACTAGTATGGTATTTCGAGGCGGAGAAGAAGCGCATGCAAAGACGGCGTGTTGCGGAAGCGGCGAAGGGTGTAGGTAAGCCGAAGGTTGGGGGGGATTTTCACCTTGTGGATCACGAAGGGCGGCCTTTTTCTAGTAGTGATCTGAAGGGGCGACATTCTTTGGTGAGTTTTGTCTCTCCTGCATTCTATCATTGGCTTAAAACCATGAGCGGAGAGAAGACTGCAGGCGAGAAAGGAAAGAATGGGTGGTAGAGGACAAGGGCTAAGTTCAACTTTGACATAATAGGTCTACTTCGGGTTCACGCATTGCCCAGACATTTGCCCCGAAGAGCTCGACAAGATGGCGCGGATGTTCGACCTGGTTGAAGCCGAAGCCCCCGGGGCCGTGGCACCAGTATTCATCACCTGCGACCCCGTACGCGACAACCCTAAAGTTCTGAAGTCATACCTCGCCGAGTTCCACCCTGGGTTCATTGGATTAACCGGCACCTACGACGAGATCAAGGATGTTTGCAAGGCCTACCGTGTCTATTTCAGCACGCCTAAAGATGTCAAGCCTGGACAGGACTACCTTGTCGATCATAGCATTTACTTCTACCTTATGGATCCTGAAGGCGACTTTGTCGAAGCGTTGGGAAGACAGCATAGTCCCGATCAAGCTGCCAAAATTATTTTGGAGCATATTAAGGATTGGAAGAAGTGAAACAAGAGGGTTCTGTAGATTAGGGCAAGGAAAATCGCGGGACGCGTGGGCGTGAAAATATCTGTATCATTAAAGCTGTGCTTAAGACAGCACTCCCCTCGACTGTGATATTACTGTACATGGAGAGAAACTCATACTGCATCTTCAAGGATAATAAAATCATATAGGACCCTATTTTGCCGTAGAAGCACAGCATCGCCGTGGCCTTTCAAATGCACTGCATAATCTTTAATGATTCTTGTACCTCTGTGCTGATAGAAAACTCCAAGAAGTCAGTACAACAATAAAAAAGTAACGACGAAGAGTTGGAGCTGCTCCGATAAGACACGCTGATAAACTGAAACGGAGTGATTTGCGTCGCCCAGAGAAGCGAAAGATTGACACCGCGGTTGAACTTCCCCACATGTGAGAACCCTAGATGATTACTACTCCCTTCTCCCAACACCAACTCAATTTCGATAAGGGGGCCGTTTTGCTTGGTGTCCGGGCATTATAGGCGAGACGAGCATGGTTTTACGGTGAATCCAGTGAACTTCCCTTCGACTTCCTCCTTCCGGAATGGAGGCCTTAAGGAGCGTGGGCATCACGCAGCGGGTTTTGAGCCACCTGGTTCGGCCCCACCCTCAAGCCCGCACTTTTGCAGCGCTGGCCACTTCGATGAGGGTCAGGAGCAGCACGCTGGGACAGAAATCTCATGGACCGTTTGTTTCTGTTCGTGCCTTCATCGAGGATGAGAGGAAAACGGACGCCGCCTCACGGACGGCACCGCCCTTTGCTTTTGCTTTTGAGTAAGTCAAGGAATCAGCCTAATCATGCCATCCTACAAACTTACTTATCCGCTCACTCTCGATCATTGAAAACCTCTCTTAACTCTCTTTTTCTGCCTCGTCTTAGATAGAGGAGCTTTTAATATTGCTACAATGTCACATAAAATGAGATTATACACAGGACAGATAGCTAACACTTCTATCTCAGCATCGACGGCGTCCTGTTACACGTCGCCAAGCCCATCCCTGGCGCGACAGAGACGCTCCAGTATTTACAACGGCACGGCATCCCGTTCATCTTGCTCACAAACGGCGGAGGCAAACACGAGCGCGAGCGCGTTGCGGACCTGAGCAAGAGGCTTGGCGTGCCACTATCAACAGAAAATTTCGTGCAGTCGCATACGCCATTTCAGGAGCTCGTGCACGGTTCGTGGAGCGAAAATGATGTTGATGAACACGCGCAAAACGAGCTTCATAAAGCAAACGGAGAGCACGGCCTCGCAGACAAGAACATCCTGGTCACAGGTTCAGACGCAGCAAAATCGCGTCTCATAGCCGAGGCCTACGGGTTCCGGTCGGTGATCACCCCCGCGGACATCCTGGCCGCGCACCCGACCGTGTTCCCGTTCGAGCCGCTCCTGAAGTCGCACTACGCGGCCACGGCGCGGCCCCTGCCCGCGCCGGACCCCAAGATCGACGCCGTCTTCGTGTTCAACGACCCGCGGGACTGGGCGCTGGACACGCAGATCATCCTCGACCTCCTGCTGTCGCGGGACGGCGTGCTGGGCACGTACTCGATGAAAAACGGGCGCGCCGAGCTCGAGAACTACGGCTGGCAGGCCGACGGCCAGCCGCGCCTGTTCTTCAGCAACCACGACCTCTTCTGGAGCGCCAGCTACCACCTCCCGCGCCTCGGCCAGGGCGCCTTCCAGGCCGCGCTCGCGGGAATCTGGAGGCAGGTCACGGACGGCAGGGCCGAGCTGCGGAGCACGACCATCGGCAAGCCGTACGCGCGGACGTACGCGTACGCGGAGAGGGTGCTGAGCCGGTGGCGGGCGGGCATGCTTAAGGAGGGAGGAGGAGGAGCCGCCGCCGCCGCCGTGGAGCCGCAGTCCCCGCCGCTGACGCGCGTCTACATGGTCGGCGATAACCCCGAGAGCGACATCCGCGGCGCGAACGAGTACGCCAGCCCCCAGGGCACGGAGTGGGCTTCGGTCCTGGTGCGCACGGGCGTCTGGAGCAAGGAGCGCGATGGCGAGCCCAAGTACAGACCTAATGTTATCGTGGACGATGTCAAGAGCGCGGTTGAGTGGGCGCTGGAACGGGAGGGCTGGCGGTAGAAGATGTGTGGTGAGGCGACCGATGTGGAATACTGTGTTTCTGTTGTACAGACAGACAGACAGAGAATAAACTGCGCCGGCTGGACGCGCGTGGACTAGCATTTATAGCATGGCAGCAGTTTTACGAGGTAGCAAGGATGGAATGTTACGTGATCCTGTAGGAGCATGCCTAAGATACTACCATACCTATGTAGGATGAGGTCTTAGTTGTTACCCAGTTCTGCCGTCACTACGGGGAGCGAGAGAGTCTTTGCGAAAGAAGAAAGCTGGGGGCTAAGGTCGGAGACGATTTTAATTATATTGATAGGATGAAGGAGAAGAGCCACAAGTTATAACACAATATTGCAGACATATTAGTTCTTGCTGTTTAATCAGTCATGGTCAGATATTGCTACCGTAGATGGGGCACAGAGGAGGTGCTTCCCTGAGCAAAGGGCGGAGATCGTCGGTCCTCTGATAATAGTTGCCTGTATATTTGATACTAGCTTTAATTATATATTAGATTGACCATGGTCTGGACTTCGCAGCGGCGTTGGAGTGACCAGGCGAGCCAGGGAAAGCAGTGCCTTCGGTACATCCTCAGGATGATAAATGTTAGCGCGGCGCTAACACCTGGCCCGTGTTTAGTACCATGATTGTATAGTTAATTAGCGAAGCTATTATAAATATTTATTTAACAACTTTGTAGTCAATTAATCTTTTAATAAAATTTGCTTTTATAAAAAAGTGCCCTTGCCTAGCTTACACTCTGAATAAAGGGTAGAGAGTCACTTATATATATATAACATAAAATTAAATAATATTAAAATTAAAGTACAAGTTGCTAGCCCCGCGTTAACATTTTGTCATCATAAAGGGTGGTATGTAAGTAAAATACCTACTTACTATGTAGGTATTGGACCCAAGCCTTTGGAACCCAACCCTGCCAAGTCTTGCGGCGAGCCCCAAATGATAGGTAGAGAGTGTAGCCTGCATACGTCATTAGCAGATGCGCACGTGCTGCTCTGTGTACCTGTGAAAGGTCAATCAAGCTTTCGCCTGCAGCCTGCATTCCCTTCTTTTGCATCCGCTTAATGCATTCTTTCGCTAGCTAAACTGAGCACTTAGACCGCACAAAGATATTTATATGAATGAATACCAGCTTATTTGATAGTTATCAAATCTCGTCGCCACTTGGTTTTCTCAAATATCTCGATAGTACAAAGTACCTAAGTAAGCGCAACAATCCCACATGCAACACCCAAAATCCACTAGATAAACTCGTACAGTAACTGCGGCAAGTTTGTTGCCAACCAGACGTTCGACAATCCGTAAATAGCATTACGTAATCACAACCCTCCTTTACACTAGACTGTTCCTAATCTAAGATACCCTAGCCCGCGCTGTGTCCCACTACCTAGTCTTCACCGTCTTCGTCAAAGCCCTTTTGCCTTATCAGCTACAGCTGCACCACAGCCAGGGCACCGCCAGGGGACCAAATCACGAACCACAGAAAGGAAAAAAGCCAGGGACCTTATCTTGTGTGGCACGACGCAGCAGGCTAGTGCTGCTAGTGATCGTCTGACGCGCGCAACCTTCTACCCTTAGGCAACACTCTCTCATCTCGTAGGGACTTACCTAACTAATCCAAGTCATTCGACCACGCCAAAATGTCAGCTTCTACACCAAACATATCCTACGGCGAACCGCAGCCTCTTCGGTCCGCCATGAAGCACGAAGACGATAGTGAGAGAGCGCCGGACTCGGCCACGACTTCTAGTATGAAAGGTCGGTCGATATTATTTCGTTTATCAACTACCTGGAAATACGCTTGTTTGCATCGCATGTCTACCATACCACTTGAACAGCGTTGGGCTAAACCCAAGCCACTTCTGCCGCTGAGCCCTTCTTGCCTTTGCATGCGATATGGCTATCTAGGATAGCTATCAATGCCAGTCAAGTATGAAAGTAGCATAATACAGCCTTCGTATCGGACATGTCTTCGGACTTTTTACCTGCCGTATGGAATCGAAAGGGGACCTTTGTAGCAAGTGAATGCCGGTCTTATGCAATCTACAGATTAACATTCAATGTAACACGCATCTACTCGAGGCTACGAAGCTTACTGAATTACAGCTGTACAAATTGCCGAGCCCGAACACGAGCCAAACAGCTCGGAGGATATTCCGCCTAAGAAGCAGTTTTCTGCCGGCCTTGCCAAACGATTGAGTGGGCGGCCTCCTCTGCCAGGCGGTAGCTCCTCGAGGACATCTCTACTGAGTCAGACCAGCCTAGAAGCTCTAGAAAGCTTAGCAAGCAGCCAATCTCCTCAGCAAACCCCAGAAGACTCTGCCCAGTCACAGCCTCGCCACCGACATCGATTAGACTTTGTAGGCGAGAGGATCATTGCTCAAGTCGCTGAATGGATCGAGCATGAACGAACTAAGAGACAAAATAGGAAGTCGAGAAAAGTGAACTCAAGCCGCAGACGGCCCCAAACAGACGAGGCTGAAGGATCCGAGTCCCAATCGGCCGTCAGAGCAAGGAGATTCTCTATAGATTCACAGTCTAGCGAGGTCTCTCTAGAAAGGCTTCAAAAGATCATTGATGATAGTATGAGCTCACTGGGTCTGAATGCCATCCCCCATTACAGCCCCAAGCTTGGCAGGAAGTCCCAACGAAGACGATCCATAGCGTTGCACCGTACCGCTTCTTCTGATACTGAGTTTTTCGACGGGGACGTACTAGTGCCGAGCTGTGACGGGGTCTTAGATAATTCCAAGACTCTAAGCTATTCTGAAGGGAATGCCACCAACGAGGAGATTAATCCGTCTTTATCAAAGCGAAGAGAAGAGAAGGAGCGCAAAGCATGGCTTACCTTTAAGAACGAAATCATCCGGCTTACGCACACACTCAAACTCAAAGGATGGAGGCGCGTTGCCCTCGAAAGTGGTGCTGCCATTTCAGTCGAGCGTCTTAGCGGTGCCTTGACCAACGCGGTCTATGTAGTGACTCCACCAAAAGACTTGATGGGCAAAGCGGAAAGCGGCAAGAAGAGCCCAGCAAAGCTACTGCTGCGAGTTTATGGTCCCCAGGCTGAGCATTTGATTGATAGAGAAAACGAGCTAAGTGTGTTGCGACGACTTGCGAGGAAGAAGATAGGGCCCCGACTGCTAGGAACATTCGCCAACGGGCGCTTCGAGCAATATCTCAATGCTATTACGCTTACCGCGGAAGACCTTAGAGACCCCGATACATCCAAGCAGATCGCCAAGCGAATGAGAGAGCTGCATGATGGAATCGAGCTACTGGAGGATGAGAAAGATGGTGGACCGGCAGTTATGAAGAACTGGGATTGTTGGCTCGATAGAGTCACTCGAGCCATTAGTTTTCTGGACAAAAAGATGATCGAGGGTGAGGGATATCTCGGACCGGTAAGAAGTGCGGCCGACGCCTGGAAAGAGCGTGGTTTTATATGCGGAACGGAATGGCCTGTATTTAAGGCCATGGTCGATAAATATCGTCAGTACCTCTTTGAGCGATACGGAGGTTCCAAGGTCGTGCGGGAGCATCTTGTGTTCGCACACAATGATGTAAGTTCGAGAAAGAAACCACTATCAGGTTTTACTGACTGCTTGTAGACCCAATACGGAAACATCCTCCGTGTTCGACCCAATGACGGAAAATCACCTTTGATGCAGCCCAACTACGAGCACAAGCAATTAGTAGTAATTGACTTTGAGTATGCAGCCGCAAACGTAAGGGGTCTAGAATTCGCCAACCACTTTACGGAATGGTGCTATGATTACCACAATGAAGCAGCCTCTTTTGCGTGCAACGTTTCCGTGTACCCAACGCCAGAGGAACAGCACCGCTTCATCAAATCATATGTAACCCACCGGCCTGAGTACCCGCACCCTGGGGCTTCAACTCCCGTTTTAACACCTCTCGCTACGCCAACTATGGGCCCCTCCACGCCATCCCTTACCCCAAATACCGGCGGCGGCTCCACAAGCTCAATCATGGAGTTTATGTTGGATGCTCGTGTTCCCCCAGGAGGATGGAAGGAAGAAGAGAAACGCCGGGAAGAGCAACTCGAGGAACAGATCCAAGCACTAGTAGAAGAAGCGCGACTATGGCGCCCTTTGAACAGCGCCATGTGGATTGCATGGGGTATCATGCAAGCCAAAATTCCTGGCTTCGACCCGGAAGACCCCGCGGAAGGCTTTCATGGCGCTCAAACAACTGCAATTGTCGCCCCTGAAGAAGAAGAGGAAGATCCAGATGCTTTCGATTATTTAAGATATGCGCAAGAGAGAGCGATGTTCTTCTGGGGAGACTGTGTGACTTTAGGGCTTGTGAAGTTAGAAGATCTGCCAGAGAAGGTGCAGAGCAATAGTAAGTAATGCGTGGTGTCATTTTCTCTGTTTTAGCCATTTCAGGAGCAAGCCCTTCTTGTTCGGGGCCCTAAAAGCGCTGATACTCTCGAAGCCCTATCGCAATTCCGCCCAAAAGAGTAATTACTAACTCCAGGTGTCGCAGTTAAAATGACACACTATTAAGACGCCTAGCCCTCAATGGAAAATCGGGAGGCTCCCAATGGAAGAAGCACCGGTGAGCATGATGATCCGAGAGATTTCCGTGGACCTTACCAATCAAGACAACTGCGAATGGATTCGGTACAGGAAGAAGTCATGAGACACGTAGAGGGTCAACAAAAAGCCGGACAACACTGAGTTTTACATAAAGTTGATGACAATCTAGCAAAAATTGACCCGCAAAACTGACTGAAGGGCGCTATTTGCGGTGCTTTAATTGGAGATTGCGTCTTCGGAGATGTTGGCACGCGATGATGACTAAAGAATCGCCGAGTTTGATTTCTCATTCCCCAATAATGCCATCCCACCAGCCGAAGCTGTTAGTGGGATAGCTGCATGCATTCGCCACTACGGCCTACCCTAATGACATAGGGTATATGGAGTCTTCGGGAGCTACCTTTGTAATCACATAGCTAGGTCATGATTCTTATAAAACAGCCTTGTTCTACCACGATGAACTTGATAAACCAAAAGTCATAAAAAGCACAGGCAAATAAACAAGACTCCAATACTTCTTAGTGCAACTCACGATACTATCACTTTTTGGAAGACGCCCTCTCACCCAAGCCACTCACTTTATAAAATATTGTCAACCCCTCATCGTCCCGAGACCCGCAAAACTATTAGCAGCAGCACCAACTGCCACTATTGTACCGTATTGGGCCAAGATGTCGACCACGGCTATATTCAATCATATCGACACGTCGGCGTCTCCGCCCGGCACGAAGGCATGGGCTAAGGTGGACGTGGACGTGCAGTCGTCCAAGAGGCAGCCGGTATCGCGTCCCGTATACAACTTGCGCGGCCACGAGTCCGACTTTAGCACGGATGCATCAGGCTTCGGTGTGATGCGCTGGCCGTCTGCGGAGAAAGAGTTCACGGATGATGCGGCGGTGCGCGGTGCGTACTATGCAGACGTGGAGGCGCTTCTGCGGGCGAACTGCGAGGCGCTCCCCAGTAATAACAACAAGACCAACGGCGCCGAAGCAAATGGCAAGGGAAATAAAGTGCACAAGATCGTCATCTTCGACCACACGATCCGCCGCCGGGATCCCGACGCCGCGCGCGCCCCCGTGCAGCAAGTCCACGTCGATCAGACGACCGCGGCGGCGGTGGCACGCGTGCGCCGGCACTTGCCCGCCGACGAGGCCGAGGAACTGCTCAAGCGCAGGGTCCAGCTCATCAACGTGTGGCGCCCTATTGGACACCCGGCATCGGACCACCCGCTCGCCGTGATCGACTGGCGGTCTACGTCGCCGGAGGACTTCATCCCCGTCGACCTGCTCTATCCCAAGCGCGCGGACTCCGTAATGGACGACGACGACGACAGGGGCAAGGAGACGCGCCCCGACGAGTCCTCGTGGCACTCCACGGAGGGGTACGAGGTGCGCGGCGAGACCATGGGCGTGGCGGCGAACGAAAAGCATCGGTTCTACTACGTCAAGGACATGACGCCCGACGAGGCGCTGCTGCTCAAGTGCTACGACTCGTGGGGCGAGGGCGAGCCCGCGGGCAGGAAGGGCGTGGCGACGCGGACGCCGCACACGGCGTTTGCGGACCCGGATACGCCTGCGGACGCGAAGCCGAGGCAGAGCATTGAGGTCAGGGCGCTGGTGTTTTACGAGGAGTAGGATACGAAAGGGTCGGACTGCTAAAGGCTATAGGACAGGGGGGAATATAGGGAGGATAATGATAATGTCTGCATGGCGAGATTGTATGTCGTTTAGATCAGGCTTGTGTTGGTAAAGGATTGTATGACTTTCATATAGATTTCTAATTATAAATACTATTCATTCCTTGTTTTGTTGTTGTTCACATGCAGACAGGCAGCGGCCGGCGGATTACGCATGTTTTGACAATGACTAGCATGAGGCCAGCGCTATAGAAATTTATTTAGGAGTATATTTCGCCCAGGGTATGGCTTCCGATTTTATAGAGTCATGACACCGCGGAGAGAAGATGTGGCTTTTTGTCCGTATGGTGTCTGTGAGGGTTATAATCCACGAGAACGGGAGAGGAGCAATATCATAGTGATAGCAGTATCCCTGTCTTAGAAGACGAGATGAGATGGTTCCCAATCGTAATAATTTTGTTCAGTATGGCGGTATCAAAAATTTCGAATACGACGTTCGCGCATTAAAAAGCGGTGCAGTATGCTACATAATGGATCAATCGTTACTAAGTCGTTTTTTCAATGTACAAAGTAAACAACGTCCTTTATCTCCTACGACTCCGTGCCGAATTATCAATCGTCTATATCAGGAGACATTATGAGGATTGTTGAGTTCGAGCTTGCGTTTACGTTCTGTTGCAAATGTAATGACGGAACCCCTGCTCAGCTGAGCTAAGTCACAATAGCCAGTAGGCTTTCTGCCCTTCGGCCACAGCAAAAGCCAATCACTGGGTTGTTACCACCGCATCGATCCAACCACACGGTTGCAATACTCCTCAAACAGCTGTTTTATGTATGGTCGCCCCTAAGAAATAGTAGCTAACAAAGTAGCTCTTGTATCGTCGGCATCAAATCAGCTGCGTCATGTCGTGTCAACCTTGTGGTAGTTGGCCTTCAAATATCGTTATTTTTATTCTTTAAAATACAGAACTTTACTACTTACGCGAGCTTTCTAAAAATGTGGCGTGAAACTTACGGCGTTCGAAAGGTATTGCGGAAGTGTGGACATGCCAACACAGTGTAGTAGTCATCAATGTCTCGATCAATAGGGCGCCCTGTACCATATATTCGGATGGCCCTCTATGTGAAACTATGTAGGAAATAGCCTCCAAGTGGTCCTTAAATACTTGTCCAGCCGTTGGAGAGGCAGGCTTATTCGCTCTTTATCTCTTTAAGCCTTGCATTCATGGATCCCAATATTATACTCTAATGTGAGGTTATCGGAGTAGTTATGATTATAAATTCCAACAGTCCCAGCATAATTACCACCGATTCCGGCCTATATCATCAGGTATTTAAAGCTACTAGAGTCATTTGAGTTAGCTATTGTACTCCTTACATCATGGACAATGCATTCAGCGGCGCTGATACCCAGCAATTTCCTTACCCAGTCTATACCGGAGTTTGGATTAACTGGTCACATAACAGAGCTGGTGAGTATATCTAAGATAGTGCTAACTACTCTACTCTTTACATCTACTAATGCTAAGTCTATAGTGGGTGCGACATTAACTCTAACTCAGAGTAGCGCTAACTTACTTGTTGCCTTTGTCGCTCTATTCGCAGCTTTAGTCGCTGGTCACATATGGAAGATCATTTGCTTCAGCGTCCATTCATATTATTCTACGTCAAATGCCAGGAATGCGGTACACCACCAACGTCAAGTTCTGCTACGCAACAACTCTGGTGCAGCCTCAAGTGCGGTTAACATCATGAAAATGCTGTGGGCATGGCGTAGATTAGGGATAGCCTGGCCTCTCCTACCGCTATTCGCATGTGCGGTGGTACTTGCTATTCTCCTCGCGCTTGCTTCCGGCTTTTCTTCGAGAGTGGCGACTGGGAATGAAGTCCTCATACTTGGCAAGAATTGCGGCATGAGCATAAATCCGCTAGGAGACAACTTAACTATGACTCTGACTACCTATCTGCCCCTCATTGCGGATTACGCGACGTCGGCAGCCATCCAGGCGACCCAATGCTACGAAAACACTACAGCATCGACTAGCGCATGCTCCATGTTCGTCAAGCCTCGGCTACCTTTGTCAGTAAACCGAAACGCCTCCTGTCCTTTCGGAAACCTTTGTCGTAACGCTCGGGGGAATCTCTTGCTCGATACAGGTCTTCTTGACAGTCACGAAGACTTTGGGCTGAATGCCCCTAAGAGTGAGAGATTCTCAATGCGCGAAGTCGCACAGTGTGCACCCTTGAGAACCGATGGGCATCAAGATCAATGGAACCTGACCCAAGACCGATCCTATACGCGATATTACTATGGTAGATCGAGATTTAATTATACCTGCATGGCATCTAACGACGGCATCTATGAAGCCAAGGTGGCTCGTTTGGCCGAAGGCGACGAGTACGGCATAGTGTAAAGAATTCCTATTCGTATTTGCTCAATGATGCCAATTATCTAATACCTGCTGCAGGACGAAACAAGCGGCTTTCAAGAACGGAACACTCACTAAGTTTAGTAGTTTTGATCCAATACCAGAGCTTGTCGCCAGCAGGGGACGTCTCAGCCTCTTCTTCCTCTCGGCTAAAGGCATCCTCTTCGCGAAAAGGACGCCAGATCCATGGTACCACGCGACACGCAAGGTGGCCACCGTTGACGCCCTTTCGCTGAACTCTTCAATGCCAAGGTCAAAAATCCCGGTTTATGGTCAAGATCGGGCTGGAGCCCCTCTCGCTTGTTCTTCCAAAATGCAAATCTGTATGCCTGGACTCCCGGCAGCTGGTAGATGCACAGCATTAGGGAACCCAGATGATATATTCACCCAAGTCTTAAGCGAGTTAGCTAGTGATGCTGCTTCTACGAGGCTTAAATGGGCGATTGCGGCGCTGGAGAGCGTCTCGAATGGTATATCCGATTTGGTTAAGGCGATGGGCGCGCAGTCTCTTCTTTCTAGGAGGTCCTTGGTTTCCGGAGTTCAGAGTCCGTTACCCGACAACCAATGGCAACTGGATGTAGAGCACTGGCACAAGACTCACCTGGCTTCTCATCAGATAGTCTTAGCTCAGGTTGCAGCTGGGCTACCTCCTTCATATCCAGAGGAGTGGATTAAGAGACCTCAAAACAAAGTGGAAATTAAGATGTGCAATTCTCAGGTATCCCCAAAATCTCTTATTACTTCCAGGAGGATACTTACTAACGAGTATCTCTAGAAAGCCATCAGCCCTGCACATTCATCTTTCAGCGTCTTAGGTCTTCTACTCATTCTTATCCTTGGGTTCTTAGTCATTACAGCATCGATCTTCATCGAGACCATCGCGAAATTCATACAGACGCAAGCTCGCCTGAATCCGTACTCCCGGTTGGAGTGGATTTCTAATGGCACGCTGCAACTACAGCGTCTGGCTCATGAAGAGCTTGGGATTGGCGACTGGACTCATGGCGATCGGGCTGTTCCGATCACGAATTCTGTCATAACCCTTGCGCCGCTTGACCTAACTAACTTGAAACATCCAAGACTGCAGATGCTAGTGAACTCTAAGAGAATAAGCCAGAGCGAAATGTCGGTTCTCAGTAGTTAGCTTATACGCCACGAAGACTTCAAGACTACAGTCCATATCTCAACTTAGGGCAGTGTTTAGGACCGTTCTAGATTAAAGATGTCCTGTTTGGCACTAAAACTCGTATATTATCAGCAATAATCACAAAGAGGTCTTTTTTAACCATCCATGTCCAATTATTTGTCTAAGGCTACAATCTATGTTGTTACAATAAAGAGTCAAGCTCTTGCTTTTTCTTATGCATCAATACTCATCCTTGCTTTCAGTACTAGAGTTACGTGAGCCTCCCGCAGGGTTAATCCGCCCTAATTACTTTTGCTGAAGCTGGACTCTCCCTGTATCAGAGCCTATTCAGCCTCCAACCAAGTTTCCCTAATACGTTCGTGTACTTGCTCTAACTGGACGAACTTCTCCAAGAAGTCAAGCTCGCTGTTAAGGGGACGGCTGTTAAAGTATTCATAGAAAGCGGGATACCATGCCGACAGCTCCCAGTCGATCAAACAAGGCGATCCATCCGGTTGTACAATGATATTCCTCGGGCAGAGGTCCGCGTGTGAGAAAACAGGTTGTAAGTTGCGTGGGTCGGCAGCCCCAAAGGCTTTTAGATACTCCGCCTTTAGATCAATGAATGGCTGAGAGTGTCGTCGACCAAATATGTGGTCGAAGTAAGCCTCAACCATTGCAGAGGCGTCAGTAAATGGCCCCACCGAATGATCCCAAACTCGTTCAGAAAAGGGAAGAGTCGCTAATGAGCCGTAATATATGCAATCTTCAGCCATGGGCTCAATGCGTCGCAGTTCATCTATCTGTTCCCTCAACATTTTGCGAAGGGAATGCTTCTCCTCATCTTTAAGCCTGTAAAAAATATTATCAAGAGGCTCTCCTGGAATAAATTCCATGATAATAACAGTAACAGCTGCGTCTCCCTCCCCCAAGGTGTAGATTGCATATATGTCAGGAATACGAATGTTCGTCTGCTGCTTGACAAATAGCATATTTTGGCCCTCCAAGGCTTTAACACCTGTCCCGAATTTTGCTACATAATGTTTACCGACACGGACGGTACGGCGGAACACATTTGTCCCAAGTACTCTTGTGGAGTCAACAATCTCCCCAAAGGTTGGGAGCGGCCCCGGTAGGGAGTTGATAGGAGCGTAGTATGGCAAATCCAGCGGCGCGCAGAAATCCATCGTCGGAGCTATCTTGCCTTTTAGGCACTTAATTATCTCTTAGTATGATGTTGATGAAACAGACGGATGTGTGGTGAAAGGCAATATGTCAAAACTTCTCCAGGGTAACTCCAGGGTAACTCTATTTATGTAAAATTCGATAAAAACAACTCCATTGACTACCTGGAACACGAGACGAGTGTTAATTCTCCTCAGCCTGGCATCCAAAACTCTTTTTTTGGTGATTGTTTAAGCTTAAGAGTACATATCGACAAACAGTTGCTTTGTTTTAATGACAGGTACGAATAATTCAAAGACAGCAAAACAAACTTCTCAGAAGTCTTGTCGGCAGTTTAGATGATCTAGACGCCAAATTTGCATCTCTTATGCTTACTCAAGGTTGAAATACTAATCCTATATAGTTCTCTATAACTTGCTTGTGTTAAAAAGTGATTCTGCTAGCTATGTAAATACCTCTTCGCGCTGTCTATTTAAATACGGTAGACTAGGATTTGTAGTATAGTTGGTTTACTGTTGCTGAGGCTCTGATACCAGTTAAATCCCACTAAACTTTCAAATAGTATAGCTGTGTTGATTTCGCTATCTCAACGTAGCCAAAGATTCCATCTGCGGTTTTGACCCACTCAGAATGGAAGGGCGACGGGGGTTCTTGCAGTATAAGCAGATACTAATTGCTCTAAATCTCTCCATACATTTACAGTCAGCAGCATATCAAGGTTTACCAAATTATGCACACCCCTTTTCAGTAACCATATATAAAAGTAATGACCACGACAACAACTCGGATTAGCTATCTTCATAAAGCAAGGAATGCGTGAAAGACACCTTATGTATGGGGCGTGGATAATATGGTGGGCTACCCTTTCCAAATCCAAACAATTCGTGTTTTAAAGGCTTCTATGCCGACTACACAATGTTTATACGCAAGGTCTAGTCCGAGTCGTCCAAGAGAATCACGATTAACTGAGCAATAATATGCGATCATGAATGCGAAGCTGTCTGTCCTGGGCTTTGCTGACGTGATTCTTTAGTTCGAATACGGATATAAGTAACTTACAGAGCTGCATTATCCTGGGAATACAAAATGTATATGTATGATATTATTTCCATCCAACGTTCGCATGCGGACCATTGATATGGTTGTATACAGTGCCCTCATGCATGGATTTGGTACCAGTCTTCTACCTCTGGAATCCTAAGTCAGAGTTTTTACAATGCATTTTGTCATTACCCCGACAGCATTCTGCAGGTTGGACGTTTCTGTGCCTGATATAGAACTAAGCTAACGCGTACACCAATACTCAAAGGCAAGGTGTGCCCTCCAACGTCTCAGGTGCATTCCTTCGATCATTTTCATAGGACTCAAGAACGGTGTGGTAGAGAACCCAGCCATGTTCTGGCGTCTCCTTTTTGGGTAAAATGCACCGGACAAAGGCCCATATGACCTGACAGGAACTTCACAGAATGCCTACCTTGGTGTATTTCTAGTGATTACTGTAACCGATGAAGATGAAAATCCCAAGAATGGAAGGGTTCTTTTCGTGATGGAAATATTGTGTCTCTCTTGAATAAGGCAAAGTATGATCTCAGAAGAAAAGAAAAATAGGAAGTATAGAGTTCAGCGAAGGAAATGGACACGTCAGGAAGACCAAAAAACGAAGATGTCGGAATGTCTTAGGTCGGTGGCGTATATCGTTCAACCGAGAGCATATTTGCCACTGATCCGAGATATATCTGAACATTGGTGTCTGAACACAGCAAAGACATTAAGCCCAACCGTCGTGGCTCTAAACAGTATCGTGTGGACGAAGAAACTGAAGGTTGATTCCCACTTTAGGCTTGAAGCCATTGGCCACCGTATTTCTAAATTAGAGGGCTCGCTGATTCTTCTGGGCCGAGTACAGGCCATTTGCTTTCATTTGCATAGCTTGAGGACGGTAGTAATGAGTCACTTGGCGCTGAAATGATTCTAATTGTAGATCTTTTTGCTTGCTTTAAACGAATGCGTGGCCAACTAGACGCAGGCTACTAGTGAAGATGGCTTGAGTAAATCTTGTCGTGTGGCAGCTATGTTCATATCCTGTGATGCTCACGGTGAAAAGTTGTAGAGAAGGCTGTTATTTTGCATTTAGCGCTAGTGCCTGGATTGAAAAGGCGGGCGTGCTTCTGGTTTCTCTTTTCTTACTCGGTATTTAACCCAAAACTAAGACAGACAGAAGCCTAGTAAACACACATCAAACTAATTAGCTACTAAGAACTTATGTACGATTCCCTCGTGATCATGGCAACATGCACTCAGCCATACTGCGGCGTTTTTCTTCTTCTGTCAGGTTGCATTTTCGAGCTCAATACAACCTTGTGTTGTATGCGGCTATAGGCTTCTATCTGTGCTGAAGTCCGTCGTCTAGGCTACTACAACGCATCCGAACCCAAACCCCTTTTGAGGGTGTGCTCAGCAGACAAAATACAACGCGGCACTTGCCGCGTCAGCCTTTGACCACTGGGTTCATACCAAAACAGGACCGAAGCAAGCAACACCCAAGGCTTTAAAAGTAAGACTCAGCAGTGCAACCTCAATCCCACTCTGAAGGGTCTAAGATTTTCAGCTGATATTGACTACATACAGCTTCTACAACGACATCGTTTCACTGTAATGACATATTAGGTAGATCCTACCCCGTCTTTGACCAAACCCAGACCTTCGCTCGCTGATGAGGAGCATCTTTCCCGGCTTGGTATATTTTTCATCTATAAAACCAATCCCGTGGAAAGCCCTAATCTCGCAGTTGACGCTTCTGACCTATTGGTAAGATCGACGACTGGGCGGGACCGTGTGATGGCCCAGAAAAGGAGGTGTATCGATCCCGGGTTACATCAATATCTGCAGATCGCCTCCAGGATGCTTTCACGATTGGAGCTGGACAGGGTGGTCTGCATCGTGCTGCCACCCATACTTTCGTCTTTTCTGGTTCCTAGGTACGTGCTGAAATGCCTGCTAAAGTAAGCATCCACTTGTGGTGAGAAAGCAACTCCAGCGCGCTTCTACTGGTCGGCCTGCGAGCACGAAATCAGAATAACGAGTTTATTTGAAGCAGGGAGGCGCAAAAGGTTGGATCTGCCCATCCTTTTTCTTCCTTCCCGCAGCCAACAATAGCCTATTTGCCCAACATAAGCCCTCGATCCAAGGTAATTTTGGAGCTTTTTCCGAAGCTAAGGGTTTGACCTGTGCCTCATTTTCGAGAGTTTCGGTACAAGGCGGATCCGTACACGTTATCTACAACAAACCAGGGAAGAAGCAGACTAGCCCATACAGCGTACGTTTCCTCAGAGGTTATAAGCTTCTATAAGAAGCAAAAGTAGGATGGGTCTCGATGTTCGCTCTCGCGCAGTACAAAGCACTATTACTTATGAGAGTAGCCTTACGCGGCACAGCAAACCGTCAACGGTGACATTGTTATGGAACCTTCTTGTGGGTCTAGCTTCATATCCACTATCCAGACTACTGTATGAGATTGCTATGGACAGAAACGCTCTCGGGGAGGAATTGCCGCACTTGGTGTGCAACTAATACCTAGTTGACAAAAGTACGGGTAGGCTGTTGAGATATAGTGTTGATGACTGTGCAGGGTGGTCGACTGTGCCACTCCCGCTCCTATCACACTGCGCTACCCCATGTTGTCTTGTGTGTCTTGTATTCTTACCCGCCCTGCGAGCTTTCGAGAAGATTACGGGCGTATGCATGCGTAATTCCCACCGGCTGTCTTCACAGTCGAACTATTTAAAAAAGACTTTGTTATGTGCGTCTCGCATGCGGCTGGAACTCTATCGAATTACCGCAGCTGTGTTTCTGTACCTGATCCCCGGGCGAGGGATTGTAACCTGAGCCCATACTACGGAACAGATCATATGTAGGCTCTGGCGCCAAAGACGGAGTGAGTATCGAGCTGACATGGGCCTGGAATATCTTTGGTTGCCGTCGATGTGACCCTGGTGGGCCGCAACTCTTTTTGGATTACTGACAGATGACCAGTGGGGAGTGTCAATCTTATAAGGGTAGATCACCGCACAGTGGGTAGGCTTCTAGTCTCAAGCACGAACCCGGCAGTGAGCGTGATCATAGTGGATAGATAATTTACTGTGCTTGATGGCATGGCACGTATATTAAAATGCTGCGCAAGAAATCTGTCACGGCATCTTGGACTTAAGACTAGTCACATAACGTATATTTTCTAGGTTTCGAAATCAAGTGAAGTGCAGGGATAAGTCTACAGGGACTTGGTATTTTGCTTGCTTAAAATGTTAACTGTGGGAAGCGGTTCGAGGTTTTGGGGGCTCAAGAAACGAAGTATTATGCTGCTCGCTCCCTGTCAGCCACACGAAGGAGATTAAACGGTGGTCTCGGTAAGTGAAAGCGGGAGAGTAGGCGGAGACTAGACTCTTGTACACCGACAACGTGCTAACTGAAAGCGTAGATTAGCAGTGGGCTCGAGCGTGGGCGTGCTACTACTGCACTCTCCTATCATAGGCCTAGCACCCTTTCTTTTCTTTTCCCATCGCTCGCTTCTTCTCGTTTATCGATAGATCTTGGGCCCACTGGTCGATATAAGTAACACTGCCGGACAGGCCGTTTCCGAATGCCGCCAAGACTACAGCAAGACTGGGGTCAAACTGGCGGGCAAGACTTGCCGGCAGGGATGACTAGAAGCGACGAGTTCTCGTTCTCGGAATACGACTCAGCCATCACATTTAATCTCCTGTAAGAGCCATCCCAATTTTCCGGAAAGCCAACGAGATGGTGTGCAGCGAGACTGAGAGGGAAAAATACACGAAGGGTCGATGCTTGGTTCTGTGATATGCAAGTGTGGTTACAAAGGCTGCGTCGGTGACTCCTCGTCGGGACCGTTAGTCCGCCGACATCCCCATCATGCTTACGCCCTATGCTTGTGGGGTGTTCGGATGTCAAACGCTTGTTGCTGTCCTCTAAAACATTTCGTATGCAGCATGTATGTTGCAGCGGGTGACCACTCACTACATTCTCACAAAGACGAATCTATAGACCCTTATTACCTATATTATTACTGAAGGAAAACTAAAACGGCCCTTCACCAGAGTCATGGGGTGGAGGGCCTTGCTCTTCCCTGTACAAGCTTGCATGTACGGAGAAGCTGGTCCATTGTCTGTGCGCTGATTTCCCCGGCCATCAGATTTCCGTATTGGATATATAAAGCTATCGTGGTGTCAGTAAAGTCAAAATATCAGGATTATGCAGCCACAAAAGTTCACTGCCGTCTCAACGACCATAACTAGTGATGTTCAAGTCGATTTTTGGTGCAGAGGACGAGGGCCTAGGCAACGAAATGTGCACTGTCAGAGAGCTAAGGACTTTTTCCTTCGGGTGATCTACCATATCTAGTGATCATCGAGTCGGGTGTCCGTAATGGCTGCTTAGTCTGAGCTGAATAATGGAACTGGATTGGTTGCTCCTAATTGAGGGATCAGTTTTGCTGGGGAGGGTGCCAGTCAACGTCATCTTGTGGTGTGCCATGAAATTTCGTTGCTAGATCGATCTCCATTTATCCGCGACCCTTGCTCCTGAGGGGTCCCAACCCAGCGGTCTGGGTTATGGTGTTAGGATCGAGGATCCTCAAAAGTGTAACCATTTAGAAAGTATACTACGTATGGAGAGGGAAATACGACCCTGTAGTGAAGTAATACGTATATGATGAGTACTTTGACTAGTACGATCATCGTTAGAACTGTCGAAAGGATGCTCATGAGCGCCTCCCGCCCTTGAATGCTATCGGCAGTTGTTTTTTTCCTCTAACGACGCCTGTGTCCGTCCTTTACCACTGACTACCTATTCCGATCATCGGCATTATCGCTCAGATGACTGTTAGATTTCGATAGAGCCTAGTCCTAAACGAGTGACTTTCTAGTACAGTCATAGTGAGTCGCTATAAATCACGTATGTTGAGACTAGAATACTGATGTGGAATCTCAGTTAAGGACGCGCCATACTGGATAACGATACATTTACAATGGCAATGTACTAGTACAGCATATGCGTACCAATGTTGTGCGCAGTCTCGATCCTTGGTTGATTCGTTTTAGTACACGTAAGAAGACGCTATTAATTCTTTGGTATATCCTTATTGGTTCTACCGCTTGTTGTAAGGAAGGTTTGTACAAGAACCAAGTACTCGACTGTGTTTTTAAACTGACAGCAGGTTAGCTAGAGTATACAAGCAACAATATGATTCGCTCCTAAGGTCCTACTCCTGAATATCGACAATAAATACGGAGAGTGACTGTGATACAATATATTGCCCACTTACAGCCCCTGAACTAAGAATACTTTGTCTGGGCTCACCTACATTCCACAGCCCTGGAGCCACATCTTGAGCCGCTCGAGAATTGAAGCGCCCAGGGGCCATAGATGAGATGTGCATAGTGCTGTAGTCTGCAGGTATTTCCAAACTAGTTAGATAGGGCGCCAGGGGGTACTGGCTGTTTCTTCATAGCTGGAGAAGCACAATACACGTAGGTTGCATTGCAGCTCTGCGGTGATAGCTATTCATCACGGCGGCGACAGACTATTGGGGGACGTAGCCCTAGGCACAGGGATCCCGATACTCGCTAAAAGCGGTCACTCTATGCTCTGATAAAGGATCTTTCTAGGCGCTCTTTATTTGAGGGGTCCTAAATAGTAGGTCAGTCTTGAGCCCTAGGTACTGATATATAGATATATATATATATCTTATGTATGTTGTGTTCTGGAATACTGTACGAATGGGTAAGATTATAGTATATGGTAACTCTGGTGCAGATGTCACAGATGGTGATCTGGGGTTGACGTGGACCTCAATAGGTTACGACAACATGTGAATTCGTCGTCCAAGTATCCGCGTATCTGGAGGAAGCCGCCACATCAGACCACAATGACGAGGAGACCAACCAACCTCAAAGACTGTGAAAGATGTGATGTGGGTCCAGGACGTATGTGTACTTCGTACCACTTTCGACTCGATATGCTTACCAATTTGGTCAGATGGGCGTGTATTGGCCATACAGAACCCTGGATCTCTTCCCAAGGCATAATTGGTATGCAAGTCCAGTACATGACCGAAGCCAGTTCATCGGTAGCATATCTGGGCGTACCGAGGAACGATCGCAGCTGATTTGCGTTGTTCTACCGCAGGAGGGCTGCAAGGAAATTCCATGTACCAGTAATGAATCATCTTCTATCTTATATGCGTATCTTATCTGCACTGATCAGCATCCTTATTACTTGCAGCAACGGTTGAGAATCCTGAGCATATTCTCAGCTATGCTGTTCTGGGGGTTTTTTTTTTTGGGCGGCAGAAACGGCGTCGGCGATTTATAAATTGCTGCGGGTCCCCGTAGGGGTCCTTGAAATGCTCGTGATATATGGTATAGGACCGCTAATATCTTTGGCAAAGCCTTAGGCACATATAGGTAGACAGGGCATACGGTGGTCAGAGAACAAGACAGAATTTTCCTTCTATGGCTTTCTCTTTCATAGTGAAATATATTTCCTTGTCCGGAGATCCGAGACACTGGGGCAGATAGAATTAAGTTAATGGGATCATGATCATTAGTGAGATTGGCCGTTACAATGCATTACTAATAGTATACTAATACACCTGCATGGTGCTCTTTATAGGCTATGTGTTCTGTTTATATATAAACATAGGTATGGGACTTTTGATTTCCAAGCCGGATCAAAGTAAACATGATGTTGAATTCACTATTGCTACTAGCTTTGAGCCTGAATTAATACCTGTATGTAGAAAACAAAAGAGCAGCATTAGGTAAGTGGGGGTTTTTCGAGGCGCTGTTTTCGAGATGCGGCGTAAAGTCTTGGCGGTCATTTGCGTCCAATTGGTGATGCTAGTACTCCGTAGCGCGCCGATATCTACGCCATTCACAGGGATTATAGACCAAGTAGCTCCGTATTTAGCCCCATAAGGTGATCCGCCGTTTCAAAGTGGCTTAAAGAAGTTTAGAGCAGTTTAGCGAGGCCATAATTAGCCATGTTTAACTCAGCACTAGGAGAAAGTGGTCTGACTCGCTTTGCAAGCGAGTACATGTAGGCTTCCGAAGGCAGCACTCCGAAGCTGAGATACATAGGTCTAGCAACGCCGCACTAGCATACCCAGGATTTAGTGAACAAATGCAACAAACACTCTTCGCAGGTAGCAATGGGATCTTCTCAATCTCTCGAAGCGCTTCTCACATATACAACCCTTCCGTTTGCTGGACCGCCATCCTGGTTAAGATCTACCAAGTATAAGCTAATCTACGCTAAATCGAGGAGTCCTTTACCGCATTTGTCCTTTCGTCTGAATTAATAGCTTAGGGGGATGTCGGTTTCGCGGAGTTGGGAGCCTCCTTTGTCTAACAGCTGGCGATGCCTCTAGCTACAATATTCTCATCTACCAGTTTGTTGCAGGCTGTGCGTACTATACACAATAGCTGCTGTTCAGATGCCTGCTTGGAGGCGTATCACGGTACATAACCCTAAGGTCGGCCCATGCCGGCACATATGCTTGATGCATCCGTCACTGTAGCCTCGGGTATCGTTGTGGCTGACGTTGAGATAGTCCTATTCGGCGTCCGTGTAGATAATGCCAGGTAATGGGCACCACAGTCACTTCGTAAACTGACACCGCGACTGGTTACAATAGCGCAGAAGCTGCCGAAGGCAGAGAGACAAGCCTGGCTGCAACATCGAGATCGGCAAATCGGCAATGAAAGCATGCGGCCGTCTGTGTGAGAGGTGATCAACACAGCGCATTAGTATCCCTCGCTTAGAGGCATCTAGCCTATTAGCCCAACCGTACATGCAACTTTATTGAATGGATAGAGCTTGCTGTGGAAAAGCTGTGGAAAAGTTGGTGAAAGGTGTTGGCGGCTGCAGCACGCCTAACCCGCGGCAAAACAAGGGTAGTGGACGCATGAGAGAGGACAACTACACTACAGGTCCTCCCCGAGATGATGCTAAGACCCACCGCGTCCAGGGAGCCTATTTACAAGATTACTGATGGTGTACGGGGGTACAAATAGTATTGGTTTATGTTTCAGCCTTGCAAGCATCTAATCCCATGGTATTACGGGCTGGTAAGGGTGAGAAAATACAAATTAGCGGAAGTAGCTGATGAATTTGGGTTGAGTAAGTCTACGTGCAGGCCTAAGGCGTTGAAGATGTAGCGGAGTGTTTCGAATTGCAATATTAGAGATCGTCAGGGATCGTCATGTGTGTTTCTATTGATCAGAGACAAGGATGGCATACGAGAGCCTCCGAAGTAGCTCCGCGTTTTCACGACTCGGTTGAGGCTGGACTCTGCGGGGGAGTGAAAAGTGGTCTGACAGACGCAGGGGAAAAAGAAACGCCACAGCGGGTGAAGATCCTAAGCTTGCCAGCCAGAGCCAGCCCTGCCAGGACAGCAAGGACCTCCCAGCCTCCACGGCTTCAACGGTTGCTCTGTCTGTCAAGCCGCGCGAAATGCTTTCCGAACGTGGTTAAAGCCACCGAACCAGGCCCTCGATAAGGCTGGACGAGGTTCATCCTGGAGAGGAGGACTCGCCATGAGCATGCTTATTTAATAATCAGCTAAACCCTTGGCCTGTGACTTAATAGACCCAAATAGTATAGCAACGTATAGTATACGGGTAATATCCGCCTGCTATAGGAACACTAATAAGCTCCTTTATATTGCGAATAAAGCAAAAGAGGCATGGAATCGTTGTCGACTTATTGTTCAGCAGTACACATGGACACTAGTACTAGTTAGGGGAGATGGCGTACCAGTAGTGCAGGCAAGCGGAAGCGGTTATCGCCATTCCAAGTCTGTGGTCTATCAGCTCGCTGCGTAATGCGAATAATTAACTCCCAGTTGGCTCTTGGGTGTGGTGCTTTTAGCGATAGGAAATCGGGTAAATAGACGAGTGCATCCCCCTAAAGTCAGCCATGGCTTCTAGAAGCCATCTTTAAACCCATTTCGGTACTGTGGCACTGCTGTGGCTCCCCTCCACGTTTTTGAATGGCCGCAAAGGAGAAATGGTGGCTTGCTACAACCGCTCTAGTACTATAGCCGAGATCGTTCTAGCGGCCCGGCTGGACAAGCGTCTGCCCATAGCGTTCCCTTCTACAGCAATTTTGCCCTCAGTGCCGCTGCCACATGTTACGGGCATAGAGCGCTAGGCTTCACGTGGCGATTTAGTCTCTCCTTCGCTTCCGCTTTACCACTGCGTTGTAATTAGCTCGTCCGGACGTCACTAGTAAACCTAGGCGACAAAGAGCTAGGCGACAAAGCTAAGCTCACCACCAACAGTCCGGAAACCTAGGACAGGCACGTGAAGAACGTAGGTGGCTCAATAGTATGACAAGTACTGTCGCTACGAGCTTCGGTTACCGAGATGCTCAGGCGGTGGAAATACACCTGATATCCTGCAGCTCACGTCTCACATCTGATTCTGCATTCCCATCGGTCAGGCCCGTCGAGACATTACCAGATGTGTGCGCGGCTCTCTTGAAGCATCGCCAGCGAACGAATGTACCCGGAACTTCAGTTCTCCTGTCATGCCTTACACCTGAGGGTGTTCTGCTTGGTCGTGCAGTACCAGTAGTATTGGCTATACCTCGTGTGCTACCATCCCTAAAAAGAGTGCTCGATCCTTGCAATATTCCTTGTCAAGGCGGCAGTCGATCACGGACCTTCGCAGGGGCAAGGAAAGGTCACACACTAAATGTCCCGAACAAGCCTGAGGAATCTCTTATCACAGTTAGGTAGCGAGCCCCTTGCCAACCCTCCGGACTCCCTGCGCTGCGCAAGCGATAGCCTTTCCTGGCGCCATTGTGCCGGTTATCTGCTACCATGAGTACGGAGTACACGTGTAGGCCTTCGCCTCTGGAGAAGCACTGACCTAGTTTCAATCTAAGAAACATTCTTTCTAGGATGTACATTTTCTGTTACGCATTCTCGAGGAAGGACATGCTGAGTCCCGGTTCAGACGGGGCACAAGCAACAAACTCTCATGGTCTTTCCCGATTGTTCGCACGTTTTATGCTATCAGAGAGTCTGACGTGCAATTTGATTTTTCGGTACCGGAGCTACGAGATAAGTCATCCGAAGGGCACAGCAGCAGCATCACTATACATACTAGTATCAAATAGCCCATTCGATCCGATGAAATAAGGATATGCTGGCCGACGAGGCATATGGTACAAGTAATCCCTGGTATTATGTTCATCTGTGGATATATTTTGGAAAGTTGGCTGGGGCGAGTGATGCTCTAAAGGAATTAACAAATACTTCATAGCTACGATTTGCAGGACGATTGATATGAAATTGGAAGTAACTAGGCCCTTATAGCGTCTTATAGTGGTACCTAGGAGGAAATCCCTGGAGCATTGTAGGCAACTAACATTATTTCAGGGATCGTCTGTGCTGTAATGTGGACGGAACTAGCCTTGCATGGGTAAAGTCTGTAAGTTATTGACCAAAAGAGACTAAGCGGCTCTCCCTACTGCGAAGATCGCTGCCTTTCATAGCATGATCTTGCTGAGTCTCGTTCTTGGATGTGCAACTATAATCCATGACAACCATGACAACCATGACAACCACGAGGCTTGAGGATTTAATTTCTTGTTTATTCTAGAGGCTCCGTTTTCTACCAGTAGCATGTATTGGCCGGCACCTGGCAACAACTGAGTAGCTATTGAGTAAGCAACATGGCTCGTTGCACGGAAGACAGGAATTAGTTGCCGAAATCGCCCTTCGCATTGTTATTGAACTAAAGCATCGCAATTCTTCCACCACTTAGCACCAGCTTGATCGCGCCCATCTCGGCGAGCGTTGGACGCTGGCCACTGAAGATATGAAAAGTACTTGCAAAGAGCATTGACAAACTGGTTCGTGGTTCTCTATGAGGCAGATCGCGGCAACTCTCTGAGCCGATGGCTCCCTGATACTACTATCTATTTCTGGCGCCCAGCTGTCTAACCTGGGGGGTCCAGAGTCCAGAGTCCAAACGAGCGCCTGCAGATTCATCTCACAATCTGCTGCATGAGGAGAACAGATCGAAACATGCTGCAACAAAGGCAGCAGTCATCCGAAGTCTGACCAGTGCACGGTGTGACGTCTTGACCTGTGGGGACGAACGGCATAAGATCACATCAACAATCCGGTCACAGCAGGAGGCGGGCCACGCCTAGGGACGGCAAGGATGAAGCTCTTGCGGCGTCAACCGTCATCAGTCCCAAGAAAGTCGAGTGTCGTCTCAAGTCCCCGCTCTCCCCTGCCCCAGGGTAGTTTGGCCTAGGACCCTGGCTCAAAACGCCTTGAGGCAAGGGCCACAGTCCAGCTAGCCGGACGGTACTCTACCCCCGAAGGGGTAATGGTGGCCCGAGTACACCATGCACACACGCACTTTAACTGGTCAGAGCTAGATGACAGAGACCTGCTAACCAACTAATACGTTGTAAATCATGATTAGAAAGGATGAGCCTAACTCTAGAAGGCAGAAGTCTTTGTTAGTCTTGCTGACGGACGTATGGCTGGTGATCGTTTGAACTTAGGCAATCCTATGGAGGAGAACCTGGCCAAGCTTGGTTTCTACGAACGTGGTGTATCATCGTCCTTAGGAGATCTCGGCTCTCGTAGAATATGGTACGTACCTCAATCCATGCCGGACTCTGCTGTTGGGATCTTGATGCGGGCGAGCTCACAACCCCTGCGAGCGTCCCCGTCAATACACCTGGAGTCAGAGCTCTCGCCCCGTCTCCCATTAAAAGGAGGCGTTATGACAAGAACCCCTGTCATTGATGCAGGAGTATTTCGATACCGACGATCGACTGTTACTTTCATCCCAGGTCTGCCGTGGCCCACGTCCAATTCGTAACAGTTGTTCTCCAGGGATCCTCAATAGATTGACGCTTGATCGTCCTCATCTTATACATACATCCGGGAGATCTAATAGATACATCATCCAGCGTCACCTCACTTCCCATTCATCCCGCCATATTTAAGTATCCACAATCCCTCATCCTTCCCAACCTCAAGAACCTCTCTTGAAACTAGATGTATCAGCATATACAAAGACTATTCATTCTCATACAAAACACACCCAACATTAGAAGGCGACCTGTACGAGCTCATAACATCTGCAAACAGTCGATCCTTGTTACCGTCATTTAGTTAGAGACGTTGACGTATTTCAACCCAAAGAAATTAAGATGGCGATGGCCATATACACGAATCAGCCTGGTGCTCACTACGGATATCCTCAACCACCACCATCGCCCCCAATGGACGAAATGTCTAAATGCTCGCTTCCCTCAATCTCAAATCTCTTAGTGATGGCAGATGCGGGGTCACCAACATCAGAACATTCGACTCAGTCACAGCAAGGTATGCGGTTTTTACGCGCGCTCATACAGAATGAAATTTCCTATGCTAAGAAAACAAGCAGCCTCTTCAACGAAGGCGGATACTCGACCAAATTCGTCTCACTACTCGAGCAATGGACCGTCTCGAGCCGCTCTGCCTCCCACACCACCCATGAGTACAGATGCGTCCTTTGAAGGATACAACTCGCCGTCAACGAAGTCGGTCAGCCAAATCTCAGTGATATCTGGTCCGGCTAACTACTATTACGAAACGACACCGCCTGTGGAAGATGTCCATCGCCAAAACATGAGTGCGGCTGTCCCACGATTACCAATGCAGTCTCAGCCATACTCTCAACAAGCTTTTGCATCGTCATACTTGAACCAACCGACGATATCAACCTACTATGCACAATCACTCCCTGCAGCTCAATCTCAAATATCCGGACTTTTCTACCAGAGGCCCCTACCTCAAGTTAGTTTACAGTCTATTAAAGAGGTTTAAATCAAAAAGCTGACTTCAGTCCAGAATTTCCCTCCACTTCCTGTCACCGTATCTCTGGCGCCATCATCGGGGGCTAATCCATGGCAACACCATCATTATATTTCGCCATCATCCGCAGCATCTTTTCCTCAGTCTCAAGATCGGTATATCTGCCAGACTTGCAACAAGGCCTTTTCGCGGCCTAGCTCCCTACGCATTCACAGTCATTCTCATACGGGAGAGAAGCCTTTCAAGTGCCCTCATGCCGGTTGCGGCAAGGCCTTCAGCGTACGAAGCAATATGAAACGGCATGAGCGCGGCTGTCACAACTTTGACAGTAGCAACTCGTCTTTGCGCTAATCTAGAACCTAATGTGTCTATCGAGCGACCTAATTTTGATATCGTCTTATTTTTACATCATTTGTTTAATCATATGCGACTTTTTCCAGCATAGGAAACGGCCCGGAGGGAGGGAGGGTTCTTACGATACCGATTTGAATTTGGACGGTGTTTACGGCCGTCAATTATGCGAAAGTCGCTATACTGATTAGTCATCTACGGCGATTAGCGGACAGGAGGAGCTTCTAAGGAGTATTGGACTGACGGATAAGGCGGTTCTCCTTGGTGGCCGGCTTTTCATGATAGCGGTGTCCCTGGTTATTCTACAACAGCAGCATCTTCACTGGCGTTACGTTAAGGGTGGAGGGAAAAGCGAAAGGCATTAGAGGCCCATTGGCTTCGCTCAGCACGCGCTATTGGTTTATTTACTAATGTATATCAAATGAGTCTATGAATGGCGACTGTATCACTATACCCCGAAGCATAGGGCGGCGGGTTGGGTTCTACGGGCGCGAGGGATACGTTACTTGTACAAGACAGTGGGGGGAGATGATTCAGGCAGCTAGGCCATTCATATTAGTTAAAATACCTGATACTTAAGATTGAGTGTTTTCATCATGTGACGATTTGAGCAAATTTTCGCCTTCGCCTCTCGGCCAGGAACCCGCGCGAGGTTATCATACAGCTGCCGAACAGCATGAGAATATAGAAGAATTTGGCAGAGATATTCCTTATCAAAAATGGTCCTCTTGGCCAGCAGTAATTACACTAGAACTGCCCGATTAAACCTCGGGAGGTGGAATGTGGTCATTGAGAAGGCCTTTCTAAAGCTACTTGTAAATACTCTGACGGGAGCTACTCACTTATCAAGGGGATCTGCAACAACCAGGACTAGAAATAGTGAAAGATCTGTGCTTCGTAATGAGTGAATGCTACAAGTACGTACTATCAGCGGAGCACAAAATGAGCACCAAATATACCACACTGTATATCAGCTACTATCATTAAGTACCCGCCTCTAGTGTTTTTATTCGTATTGGAGAGGGAGTCACAGCATGCTGACAATATGATCCATAATAATTATCTCTATAGTTCAATGCACCAACGCAGCACACAACAGAACTTTCATCCGCTTCTCCAGCCGACTAGCATCTAATACACCACAGAGGCGACAAGAGGTCTCGTGAATTCCATCTACTTTGAGACATAATGTCTCGAACGGTGCCACACTCCCGGGCTTACTGACCAACAAGAATCGAGGTACTAGTAATAGTCAACTTGGCAGAAATAGTTCATAACATCAACGCCCATTCTACCCTTTTGATGTTATTGCGATTCTTCGAGCCATTCGTTATTCTCTTTGCCCATTTCCTGATATAGTAAACTTTCTGTCGATCGTGAACGCTTCATGCAGTATTTATTACAAAACCATGGCGGTGGCTGCGCGGCAATTTCCATGCTCATCACTGATCGACGCCCTACTTAAAAAATTAACCCTCATTTTAAGCCGCCTGACAGGGATAGTCTGGGTTAAATACATGTCTACTTGCGCTGTCAGTGACAACTCATTCTTTCAAGATCGCTACTGTTTCGAGAAGTCTCCTACCTACCACTACTTACGATGACAACGGACTCTCTATATGTATGCTCATAGTGGTTAACATTATTATGCCCTTCTTTCCAAGAACAATAGCAATAATGCCTTCTGCCAGGGCGAGAATCACCACTTCAAACAGGTCGTCTATGAGTCTAAAACAGGCATCTTTCAGCTGTTTTTCGCGGGTTACACGCAGAGCCTATTCTTAGGCGGCCCCGATCATGATACCGCACTAGAAAGCTTCCGCTCAGTACCCGCCGTGCTTCATGACTACGGAGTCCTTGGTTATTCTGGCGTGCAGGGGGGTCTGTCCCACTCGTCCACACCACCCACATCACGGCTTAAGGACTTTGATAGTTCCCTGTCATTTTATACGTACTAGCACCATTATGTACAGTAGTCGCCAGGGTCATGGCTATCGGGGCCCGGGGTTTCTGTCACTTCCAGAAACAAGCTCGATCCCAGAGGAGAACCCCTGACGGCATGCAAAAAAAACACGAAGAGATTTCCTCTTTCCTACTACGGCAGACCGTTAGCCACGTTTTGGGAACCCTCCATTGACTCCAGGACACTCCGGCCGGCAGCACTTCTCTTAGCAAAATCCGACTCCCCATTCCTGCGCTAACTGCGAGCATGGACTGAGTGAGCAGAGAGATGATATCGCACGCTAGGTCCCTCTCTGATAAGTTGTGTCCGCCCGCAACACATAAGCTTTCCAGGGGAGTTCCTTACTGCCGCTCGCATCACTTCTCGATCGGGATTCGATAGTCTTCTCGGGATTTGAACTCGTATCCTCCTTCAAATTATCGCCGACTAAGACTGACGGATACCATAACAGCAAGTGTCTCTCTCTCACCAAATATCATAAGTTTACCCGACCAGCAATTAAGCTAATAGTTAGAGCGGAGTCATGTTAAAGAGCTCACTCTCTTATGATGCGCATGTTCTACTTTCACCTACCACGATAGACTTGACTTCATCTCAATGGCCCTCATTGAGTGTAGCCGATTTATCCCAAGCTTGCCAAGTACCACCATCGTGCAGTCTTCCCGCTCTTCTGGATCGACCCATGGCGTCATCCAGTGGTTCTCATCTTTCATTTCCCTAAGCGACCAAAAAAATCATTGGTCAGGCTAAGCTTATGTTCCTCTGCATAAGCAGCGCTCATCTTCATGGCTCGTGCTTCTGAGCTACTCAATGGTTTTTCCAGACTAGGAGCTTTAGATTAAGTACCGAAAGTACCTTGAGCAGCGCATGACTACACTAAAATGCGCGGACAGTTATAAGCGATGTACCTAATAAAAATGGTGAGATTATCCTTAATGCGCAACGTATTTTCAAAGCAATAATAAAGTCTTCCATTAAGAAAGAGACTGTATGATATAAAATCGGTATTATGAAGCATCATAGTACGTGCTTCACTCTAACATCCTTTTACAAATTTGAGAGCTACAAAGTACGAGCAATGCCAGTAAAAGCTAATTTAGCCCAGTTCGGCACGATTACGCAGTAGGTCAAGCCAATAAATAAGTGGTTAGGGGACTTGGCTCGGCTTAAGTTGCTGGTCACGCTGTACTAAAATACTTAAACAGGTACTCTGCTTATGTACGAGAACAGCCTCCAGAACGCCGCGGGCACCGGATCTGGTTCCCAGAGTCCTTTGCTCTGAGGATCGACGTCTCCTAGGTGTACACGAGGCAGATCACTCCGCGGTTGGTCCCCGACAGCTACCCCTAACCCCCTCGTTACTTCGTCACGCTGTCGCAATCACCAGTATACTGGTATTGCAGGATTCGGGCTCGCTCGCATCGAGTCTATAGGCACATACGCAATCTGCACTCTTGGCATATGTATTCCAGGTGCGGCGGCCGTCGGCTTCTTAACCCGCAAGGAGGTACCTTAAGATGATCCCAGGTAATAATTGTACCCTGCGTCGGAGATTTCTCCCCTTGGAGGCGGCATACCGACTATCGTTATTGTACGCAGTACGCGTTCTGTGGACTTCGTACATTACGCCGTAACCGTCACAAGCTTCCCTAGGTCCATGGACAAAACACCAGCAAAATGGCAAGAGATTCGCAGGCTTTCCGCGTAGTGCTTTGCAGTAGCGTCCTGCATCTCAGTGTGGCCTTGTTGCTGCCACCCCAGTACGTGTCGGGTAGGAACAACGCAATACTCGTTTAATGAAGATATTCCATCAACGGATCTTTCCGTGATGAAGCTCGTCTAGGGTAGTGTCATGTATGAGCGTATGAGCGTACGCACGCCGAGCTTATTCTTATCAATCATGATCTACGAACAGGCGGACCGTGCATGTCACTTCGGAATCTTGAACCAGCTCAGGTGGAAACACAAACAAAACATCACATCTTTCTTGTTTCATAGTAGTGTTTCCTGATCAGCACCAGGTAGTAGTATCTCGTAACCCTGAACTCAGTTCCTGTGATCTGGTACACACAAAGTTAGGCTCTTGAACAGGCTAGCTCATCGTCACGATAACAGCACATCAAGGGCGGCACGATGATTCCACAACCTCTTCCACACAACTCCAAAATCAGGAGATCGCTCCAGAACGGTACGTGCGTACCTACAGTAGTAGACATCTACGGGAAGCAGATCCCTGTGACACATCCCCCTCCTAGTCGTAGATCCCTGCTGGGCATCCTAGCACGCTTAGCTCAAATCGGTTTAACTTGCTTGGAGCTCGCTTGCGAGCCATTGGATTGATAGCGCTTCCAAGCGGCTACAACCCTATCATACTTGGCAAAAGATCCGGCCTGTCTCTTTATAGCAGGTACCCAATGGGATTACCTACACTAGGACTTCAAGACTTGGGTCCACGAAGAAAACAGAAGCCAAAACAAGCCCAACTGGGAGGGATAAATGAGAGGAGCACCCAGGCACCCGGCCACCGAGCGAACCGAGATCACGCGCGCATTGTCGCCTCAGACGCCGTCGCACACCCGTAGCCATTTTCGTAGCTAGCAGCCGCCTCCGGCCCCGATCAGTGCTCCCATGGCGCAGTAGTAAAACACCGAGCTGCCAAGGAATTCCAGAGGACTAGTGTCGATGGACTTGACACATTAGTTAATTTCGTTTGTTGTCAGTTTTAGTAGCACCGGTTATTTGGGATGAAATTTCGAATAATCTAATCAGAATATTTCCCACAACACATCATCAGCTCTGCTGTGCCTGAAACAGGTTGTATGTACGCATATATGTATGTATATCAGCTTGTGCCGTAACTTCTAAATCCGGACATATACGTTGTGTATCATGACGGTCTCCGACGAACCTGTTTCAAGGTCTGAGGCGGGACGCGGGGTCGGCTCTGCACGCAGTGTGAATCTTGTCCTGCAGCAACGACCTGGTCGAAATCATAAACGGCTAAAATCTGCTGCATTTACTGCAATCCCCCTGTTGCGTGCCTAACGAGGGCGGAAAGTCCGACTACAGACGTTCGTTCCACCTCACACGCCATGAGTGTGGACTAAAGCAATCTATCTTTGGGTCGTGATGTGCGTGAATGCGCCTTTAACAAAGCGACCTCCCCTTGTTCCGTACTACTTGATGCGCTTCAAAATGTCACAGGTTAAGCAATAATACCTATGTTTCACAAGTATATCACAAACGGCTAAATTAATGCTTCTCTCAGCTCGCCTCTATACCATTAAAATACTCTCACCTAGCGGGGAGTGTGAGTTTGAGTTGACAAGCTCTCAAGGTGATGCAGTCAGGAAGTGTGCCTGTGATATCGAAGATATAGAGTGTGTGCACTAGTAGAGTAGTACAACTCACTATTACTCTTAACCCATTACTATACTCCTATTTGACCGTACAAGGGCTAATATGTTTCCTCGGTTCTCTCCCCTCATTAGAATCGCAGGAGGTGTCTCTTATTAGCCTTTAGACATCTGAAGAGGTTTGAGATGGATCTTTACATTGCGGTCCCTTCCTATGATGTGCGGCAAACTTCTTTATTCTCTGCCTTGGACCTTTACAGACCCATGTCGATGGATCGTTTCATTTTTGCCTGAACTTCCAGTCGTTCTGTCCTCCAGTCATCATCGAACTTTTCAGTTCACTGGCTCATATAGCCCTAACCTTCACAAACTCGTCAACTGATGCCCTTAAATATGATAACACCTCCAATATTTCCTACGCAGCTATAGAGGATATGCACCTCTTCGGATTCTCTATGACCTTAACACTGTAGCTGCTTTTTCTCGTGTCCACACTCTTTATTTAGACTAATGTGAAAAGCTAGCTCTTTCTAGTCATACCAGGATTACAACACTCATGGAGAACTCATAAAACTAATGTCACCAGAACAGCCTCACTATTCATGTTGAAAAAAAAAAAAAAAAAAAAAAAAAAAAAAAAAAAACGTTTGGGGCAATGTGAATTTGTTGGGTGGTTGGCCTTTTTTATTGAATTGATTTGTTTTTTAGTGGGCCAATTTAGAATTTTTTGAA
>MU624255.1:628326-678145 GCA_025201745.1 Xylariaceae sp. FL1651 | reverse complement strand
CATTTATTTTTAACTATTTTTGTTGTTTTGTTATTAATGTTATTAATAAGTGGCCAGGGAAGGGGGGGTGGCCAGGATCCCGGTCGGGGACTCTAATCCTAGTCCGCTTTTGTAATCTTAAATATTCTCCAGTGTCCTAGCGTAATCATTATCCTTCGTCAATATACTTAGTCTTAAACGCATAGTACTTTTTAAGGATGCGCTCCGGAGAGATATAGTCTAACGCTAATGCAGCTTGATCTTTGTGATAAGCTTTTAAGCAGCTCGGCAAAAGTTCCGAGTCTAGGTAAAGTAGGTAGTATTAACATGCTTAGGTACTTGTTCTACATGTATTAACAAAGATGCTTGCATAAGCTCCCTATATTAATTGCAGCACTGTATACGTGTATTGCTCATCTAGCTTGGTCATAATAAGACTGAATGCACATATTTATGTCGTATTTTATGATACATCTCAGTAGACAAATTTTAATAAATAGCGTCTTAGCAGCAATCTTTCGCTGCATGTGTCCCTTTAACTATCATGATTTATAGGAGGATGATCATTGCCTATATGAGGGATGAACTGTGTCTTATTAGCACCGCTAGCGATTGATCCTTCAAGTCGAAGGAATGACATAAACACGGCAAGAGCTGGCCAATTCGCTTCACTCCTAATTATAGGTAGGCCCGCCGTTTTCGGCATTAAACCATACTTCTTCTGATCACCATCGCCGTCCTTTGTCCCTCGCACCCCGCAGAGCTTGGTCGCTCATATGTAGTTACAATTAGAACCACGTCTCTTCCCTCCGGTAATACGAATCTTTGCTAGCTGCTACATATCGCCCTTGATTTTCTATTAATCACATGACAAGGCAAGAGCGTTATACAGAAAAGTAGCATAAAGCTTTATTATCGATTCGCACTTTCGGGCAGATGATAAAATCCGCATAGAGCACCGGTCGCTTGGCGAAGACAAGTGTGCCGTAGTCAGTCTGAACTTGTTTAACTATCACGGCTGTGAAGGACATATTCCTTATACGCTTATGTTATGTATGAATATAAGCGAATTTAAGGTCAACAGAGGCTTCCGGCCTAGGGACAATTTGTGGTAGGTTATCGCACGAGAAGAACTGTTCAAAGCTAGATAAGGTCGCAGTGCTTTTATTATCTACAACGTTGACGTGACATAGCTCTAAGTGACTCTTTCCATTTGATACCTTTACAGGCCGGCAAGATCAGCAGCAAGTAGTTTGAACCTCAATTTCCCCGCACTAGCTTTTTCTGAATGAGGTGTCGGTAACAGCTCTTATGCCATCTGCGGAATCGTCCCCCCGACTCGGCCGTGTCTAAGAAGCATTACGCACGGTAATCAAGACAAATGTAATGCGGAATGCTAGGTGTGATGCCGCATATGATCTTCCCTGCCATGCCTGCATACAAGCTTAGAATCTCACATAAGCCACGCAAAGTTAGCACGAAGTCCGGCAGTGATGGAGTAGTAGCGTGCGGGTTAGACAGCTTTATGCATAGTATACGTTTGTAAACCTTAAGTATACGCTGCGATTTCGCAACAATATTAAAGAGTCCTTTGTCCACATCTTTGAAATGACATATCATACCCTTCTGCGTAGTATCTTTAATGCAATGTGCAATAATCTGTCAAGGGATCTTGCAGATGTAAGGTACCACTAGTCATGCCGGCCACTTCTGCAGATAAGTATTCTTTGTGCATTATCACATTATCGGTACAAATGCCCCATAGCCCGCCTGTTCGGAGTCCGAAGATTGAAGGTGACAAATTTTATGTACCTTCCTTAAACGTTGACGGTTGATTCAACATATTGAAACTATTTGCGATTTTTATGTTACACTAAGATTTTTATCACTTTTATTGGTCAGCTCACAGATCTTCGTCAAATGACAGTATTACGTTAAATACTTTAGTACCGCAACCTAAAATTTCTACAAGGAGCTTTACAAGGGCTTTGAAAAGCCTCAGAAATAGCAGTTAGCTTAAAATAAATACTGCCAGAGTGTATCAATGCTCTTTAAGCGGTATTAAACGACAGGGTGGACAGTGTAAATACACAGGCCAAGTACATTGTTAGACTAGCCATCACATCTACATTAAGAAATTAAATAAACATTTCGATATGTCGTATAGTACGTTTATATATATATGGCCTATGGCGTAGTGATTAAAGTAAAAGAGTCTGCCTTACCCGGTTCCTCTATTTACACCACTAAAATGCTTAGCGTAGCGCTAATCACCATTAACACGGCGCTGCCCTGTATAACGCTGTATCTTTCTACCTAAAAGGTAGTTGTCGACCTTCGAACATCAGGATAATACCCTCACTGGGCTTTAATAACTTCGAAATGTGTAATTCAGCGAGAGGGCGCGGATGAGACAGCTTGGGAGTTCTGCTGCGGACATCTCTCTCCTGAATTGGTAGTTAGCTCTCTCGACCGACTTGATAGGTACTAAACAACCTTACCAAGTAGTCTATCTACTACCGAAAAAAGAGCTAAGAACTCTCTCTGCTTATCCAAGCTTTTTTGGGAAGACCCGCCACATGCAAGTCTAGGAGAAACGGAGTTCATAGAGTCTTCTATCCACTCAAGAAGTCGTTCATTTGACGGAATAATGTTCTTGTTGGCTTCCTTCAACTCAAGACCCATCGCCGAGAGAGCTAAGGTGGAGTTGACTGCAGAATCTTGGGCCGAGCTCATCGTTTCTGACAGCATAGAGGATTGTGAGAGAGCCATGAAACAAAGATATGCGGCGATAATAGGCGACACAACACAAAGAGGATATAGGCTCGGCCAGACTAGCAGATCGATAGTGAAAACGTAACACTAATGTAATCGACAGGGATGTTTCAGGTAGAAAACACGCTCACTTAAAGACAATTACTTGTTGCTCTGCGGAGGCTGCAACTGAAAGAAAGGCATACGACAATAAGAGATGGGTATGAGAATACTTTATACTCACGGTGGTGCTTGGGTCGGGAAGGAGAAAACATATAATTTTATTTGTAGTAGAAAACGCCTTGTTAGTTGCAAGCTTTCATGTGAGGCCTAAGCTAGCTGGGATCTGCTCTAGCTACGGTGCACTGTAACATTGAATCTCTCGGCTGCATTACCCCTAAGCGATGGTACGGTGCACCATTCAGTCAAACTAATAGGCATTGAAGGTGCAGATTCTACAAATAGAAAGCTTTCTCAGATAAAACCACCTTTCTCGTGTGATCCACGACAGTCGTATCGACAAGGGTCGAACAGGTGGCACTTGCAGACATCGTATGCCGGCAAGGCGGGTGCCATTTCGATGTGCTGCCAGTGGAATATGTTCGAAAGGGTGGTATGATAGGTGCATGGGTCCTAAACTTCGAGGCGTGAACGGCGTGGAGTACAGGGATAATATGTCCTTTTGCCTATTTGACTACCTGGTATGCGTATTATACTAATGGCATCTACTATAACTTCACCCCCGTTAGGCAAGAAAGCACGCCCTCGAGTTAGTCAGAATATGATCTGATTATGCAACGTAAAGGCCTACGCATCAGACGCTGTGCAGTATATTGGTTGTTTAGCTAATTTACCTGTATCTCTCTGTATCACATTCATGTACGTTTTACCAGCTTACCTGTGATTTCTATATCGCTCTATTCCCGTAAGGTTTTCTTATAATCCGAAAATAATAATAATATCGTCTGTTTTCGATTTATATGTAGCGCGCTTAATCGTCACTCATAGTTCTTTACCGTAGCTCAAGTATTTTAACGCACGTTTTAAGCAGTTACACCACGTGCTTTAGCGAGGATAAGCTTGCTAACCATTAATATGTCGGGTGGGCTTATACCCTTTAGGCATAAATTATCTTTTCCAACAAATAACTTGAGACCTCGCAATTCACTCTCTCGCCCTTCCTCTCCCTTTTCAAAGCAGGCAGTGACATGATGGAGGGGGAGAATTACCTCGCTGTTCATAAACCCTTTAGGATGAAACCACAGCGAGGTATTCATATACGGTGCGCAGGTGAGAGGTGTGGAGGAATACGACACTACCTATCAGGTGTGTGGAGGGGCGTCATAGGCGAGTTCATAATTGCCATCTCATGACGTAGCCGTGCTTAAATTTTTCACTATCTATGTATTATTGTCGAAGGCCCACATCATTCGGTATGTTTATCACTGTGCACCCCGCTGTAGTAGAATGCGTAGATAAGTGTATGTTCTCAGAGCACTTTCGCAGTAGACGAGAGCCGCGGCGACGTAGGGATCTGGAAAATTCTTTTTAGGGGGTTGGGCAACAGCTACTTGGATTCCGTGTGGACTGGCACTGCTTAGGTTTGATGGCCAGCTATGAATACTTTGTAACCCTTAGTCTCTAGCCAGCAGTTACCTACATTCTCAGGCTCTCCAATCGTCTACGATGATATGTTTACATACTAATAATATCTATTTGTACCAGAGGGGCTGTACCGGTACCAGGACCAAATAAAGCAGATCTCCGTACTTACCGGAAAGACTATCTTTGGAACGCTTGCATTTCTGCTTTCGGAGAAAAGAGCCGAGAGCTCAGGCAAGGTTTCCTCAACGGCTCAACGCTTAGGCGTAAAAGCTGTATGCAAAGACGCCAATATACTTTCTTCACCGACATGGCAAACTGGCGGGCCAATAGTCGAGCAATGAAACAATGTCATCAATGATACTTGTTCCCCACTCCGCCTGCGCTGATCTAACTGAAGCAGTATTAGATGAAATTTTCAGCTCTCTCGTGTCAAAGGTACCCAGAAGGCGCAAAGAGGGAGGACGAGTAATAGACCTTAGGTGCTATGTCTCTAGGGTTGTGGCTTCTGCGCCACCTCGGCAGTTTATCCCGAATGACCTGGTTTATTACTATTGCCATTACACTATAAGGATTTCGTCGCTTAATGGTATGATACCAAGAAGAGAGCTGCATGATGCCCGCCTTGCATAGCGACCAAAATACCAATGATTGTAAAATGCGTGTTCGTGCGGGGTGTCTGATCACGCCTGCGCTTTATCATAGAGTGAGCCGAGGTCGCGAATACACTAGGCTTCCTTGTGAGGATAACTGTAAAGGGGGAAGTAATGCATGGCAGAGAACTTGAATTCTTCAAATTAGTGTTATAGCTTCTACTAGTAATTCTCTAATTGATGCTAGGCTCAGGGTCTCTTAATACAAGACTAATGATCCATCGGATTCCATTATAACTTTCGTAGGTATGGCCAGGCGAAACAACAAACAAGAGCAGTGGTGACCTTTTACTGTTCTCACCTAGCGCAATAACCATAAAGCGGCCCTACCTAAGATCTACCTAAAACAAGGCTACGTCTTATTTATGTTGCTTTCCGAAGTATTTGATACACATATCACATATACTAGGTTTGAGTAGTTTGTAATTATAATTTAACAAACACCCGTTCATTGTGGGATTTGATGCCCACGTGCTGGCCACGCGATAATTTTTCCGTGTCTCACTTTCTAGAATTACAAATTACGTGCGTTGAAAGCGTCCTGCACCAGAGAGCATCAAAACGGAGAGTATCATCTTTTGCCCAGGCGCACTTCCTTTTCCTGCAGTGGGCTTTAGTCCGCAGTATGTGGCTTGACGCGTTGTATACTGCGGGATTTAATTTGCATCCTATTTTTGCACCTCTGATAGGGTGCCGTTTCTGCAATGGGCAGATGTTCCCGTATATGCAAAAGATGGAGGATTGTCCATCTCTCATCTGCGTGGACATATTTCGGATAGTCCGCGCCAGAGCTGACTCATTAAGGGAATGGTAATAACAGAATCTGTACTGTATTTCTAGATTTCTGTACTACGGAATCGATACCGCTGTGCGTTCAAGCAGCATGGCGTTCTTGATCGTACGACTGTTTATAGTGCCTAAATTTGAGAGCGCAGCCTTAACCCTATAATCACCGTAATGAATGTGATGGTCCTTGGACATGTTGGGCTGTGGCGACCAGCCGTATAGCCAAGAGCGTTAGCTTGAGTGGTAAACACTAAAGAGCCTGTATACAGCAAGTATGCGTAGACTTGTAGTTTCTACTAATTACCGTCGTGAGCCATATAGACATCCTCGAGTTCAATACGTTCAATTGGTATCATTCTAGAGCTACTGGTACAATATATGCTCGGTAAAAAAAAAAAAAAACTTCATATCCTGTTATGGAAGCTTCTCTAACCGGCATGAAGCGGAATCTTGTCGCGATATGGATGACTGTGATACATGGGAATCGTGGAGACGTGTTGTGTTGTTGGAGGCTATCATACGGTGTGGTTATAGTAGTGCGCTAGACAGCACTGTCGGTGTGGGACTACCTGGTCATGCCTGGGGTAGCACATCAACAATACGCCATGACTGCCCTTTGTCGCTTTCCGTATTGCGCGTAACCGGTGACCCGAGGCCAATAACTGATAAACGAGAACCCTTGCCATGCTAAAATCTAGCCTTAAAGGCATATTTAGCGTCGCTTTGGCCTGTTTACGACGAAGCTTGGGATACTTGGTGAGCTTGACTGCCCAGATCGTTAGTGCCTGAAAACCCCCGGCGCTAATTGCGGCCCGCCACGCCAGTACCGGCACTACATGAGCTTAAATCTAGGTACAGTAAAGTACACTAGACCCTAGTACCCGCTCCCCCCCCCCCCCCACACCGGTCTTAATTTACCACACAGACGGTAACGGCTAGGACCCCGCTGAGATTTGTGAAGAGATACCTACTGTACACAGTGATAATTAAGGCACTCACTAGATAGGCCTTCGACAAGCTTATTGAGATAATTCAAAGGACTATCCGACCTGCAGGAGGTTTGTAGGATATTTGCCGAGGGTTACTTGCTGAAGGTACGTCACGCGCGATGAGAATTTATAGTAGAGGTACTTCGCAGTACACATATATATTGAGTGCTATCTACGTGTACCAAGACATGATTCTTCTTGGCTCCCCCTTTCTCTCCCTAGATCACTAGTCTACCCTTCTCCAAGTACTAGGTTAAGCACGTATATTAGATGGCTAAATACATAGTCAAATTCATTCCTCTCGTCTCATCTCTCTTGTCGAGTGTTTGGTTCGTCAGCTTCACTGTACCTTGATATTTGGGACAGCAAGTTGTTTAGATGCTCAGAAGAAACAAGAGAAAGTGTTAGAGACAGACAAGTAGTGGGGATACAAAACGTCGGTAGCTGCTGTGCCAGGTTATAATTGTGCAATCCTTTCTGCATCTCTTGTCAATGAGAAACAACACAAACTTCCTGCCAGCTTGACACTGTCATAGAAACTGCCCTATTGTGGATGTACTGATTCTTCACCTATTCGCCTTTTACATCTAGCCATCAATCGCAGAACTTGCAGCGAAATCTAGAAACCCCCTTTAGTCTTCATCAGCAAGATTATCGAGCATATCTCCGATCCGTGGGGGGCCGCAGGTGAAAGCTGATTATGCTGATCACTCTGCAGCTGTCAACCTAACAATCCCTGTGTAGTGTTTCAGGGCGCTAAAGAAACATAATCGGGTACCAATTGGCGCTCTGCAATACAGAATACGAGAAATTGTAAACCGATCTTATGCAGTGCTCACGGCAATCAGTCAAAATAGAGCCCATGTAAGATTGCGACAGCTCTGTCTAGCGTGAAGGCTTTGCAAGGTTCTTCCCTTGCATATTTATACAGTATCCCCTACAGTACAAGTACTGGATTCGTTTGGGCCCAGGTTCGCGCAGTCGTGGTGGCAGGTAGTATGCCCACGCAGAGGCCGTCAAGAACTTGCTCTATTGTTACTGCGTAGAGTATCAAGTTGTCTACTTTTGAAATGCCATGGAGTTTAATGACTATAAATCGCATTCCTAGCCACCAGGGAAGCATTGTAAAAGGACCTGGTTGAAGAACAAGAGGCTATCCACCTAGCCGACCTAGCAAACTAGTTTACTTTTAACAATTCGGCTTAAGTGAAGTTACTTGCCTCTAAACGTATTTCGGGGGTTTTTATCTTTCACCCCCTTGACATCACCAATGCCCGCATCACGAAAAGGACCTTGCATGAGACCCTAGCCAATCCTATCACCTGAGACAAGGGAGCTTCAACCCCACCGGTGGGATGGGGTAGAGGTAGGGCGATGAAGGCAACGTCTCGGCAACCGTTGGTCAGAGAAACTTGGATGACTTTAAATCTACGCTACACTAAAGCTAGCTGACCACGCTACTGGCAGTAGTGCAGGTTGCCGCCTGAGATCGGTCGTACTGCTTACTTAGTGCCCGCCTTGGTTGTCACTATTAGCCGAGTAACGCCGATCACGAATGATGACTGGCGGCTAAGGGTCCTTCACTTCAGTCTAGTATTTCCTATCGAGCGAGCAAAGATTTCAAATAGGAGGATGCACATCAAAAGCACAGCTTTGTGCGTATAGAGTATGTTATCGGCTTTATTTATAGATCAGTATAGATACGTAGAAGCCGCATAGTGTGGTGGCAATTCAATCGCAATATGCGCACATGAACATGAGGCCATATCACACCGGTTGATACTAAGAAGAATGAATCAGACGCACGATTCTCCTGTAATACTTTGTTATACGAGTCTCATCAGGTTGCTCCTGTCAGAAACAATCCAATCATCAACGGAATTGCAGTAGAGCCAAGCTTGACAGAGACAGAAAGCACACTGTTCTCCTAGGGGATAGATGTCTCAAGGCATTATTGTGATGAATCCAATGCGAACAGCGAACAATGTCTTGGCAGCACCCGCCAAGGCTCAGGTATGACAATCTGGAAGAGTGGCGTCGATTAAGTCTAGTAGGTAATTGAACACGTGAGGAGTTTTCCTCTTCTAGTAGATGGAGGCTAGGTCTGGCCGTACTAGATACGCATGAGCAAGTCGGCCCGCTCCCTCTATCATGCAGCATTCAGCTTCGTCCCAGCCCTATAAAGCAGCCAAAGACAGCTCAGGTTGCCCGTCCACCACGTGATGCCTCGCATCTGGCTCCAGACGTCATCGTCGATGAGAATGTAGATCGCGCCATACGCGACGCGCGCGACGGTGTACAGTAATCCCGCGCGGTTGATCAGGTGGGGTTCGACGCCTGCGAACGTGGCGAAGCCCATGGCCGCCACGAACAACGTGTAGTTCTCGACGGAGTTGGCGTGCGCCGACTCGTTGCGTCGGAGCATGCCCAACTGCCTCTGCGTGATCTTGCCCGATCGCACTGCCGCCTCGCCGTGCTTGGCCAGATCCTCGCGCGGCGACGCGTTGTGGTCGATGCCGTACCATTGCTTCAGTGTGCGCGAGGAGAGAATGCCGTACGCGAAGATGAACTGCCAGCTTAATAGCCCCGGTGCCCAATTGGGGACCGATATGCCAGCCGCGGCGGTTCGCAGGCCAAGTGCTGTAGCGAGAGACGCCATGAGGGCTGAATGCAAGGCGTCCTAGGGTGCTAGTATTTAGTAATCAGTGACTCACCAGGATATTAAGACCCAATGCAACCTACCTCCTTGTCTGAGAAATAAGTTGTATAGTAGATAAGGAGCCCAATGAAACTTGATAACTGCAGTGTGACTTAGAATTCTGGGAAGCTGCTTATTCTGAGCAGGACTCATGTATTGGAGCTGTGAGGGCCTGTCGCATTTATCAAAGCCCAGCTGATTCTGCCGTAATTATTGATTACCTCCGGCCATGTACGGAGGTAAGCCATGTAAAGCCACACGACCAACACATTCGCCACACCGTCTTCAAGTGCGGGCACCTTTACAGCCCCATCTACTTCGTATTCTATTAATACTTTTAAAGGCACAAGCCACAGCACTACCGCCGCAAGTATGACCCCAAACTTGTGATTTACGCATTTTAGTCATGTATCTTACCACGACAATCTATAATATTACTACACTAGATGGCAGCTACAAGATCTAATGTTCACACGAAGCTGAAATCTATAGAAAAACGGCCGTCACAAATCAATTAGGTGAATTACCTTACTACAAACCACTTGGTATGCCCACAGTAATAGGCCTTCCTAGGGCTGGTGGTTTCAAGATCTCCCCGGGTTGCTTAATCAAGCTCGGTTTATTCGCTTTTAGTTCCATCCTATCACGTTTTTGATGTCGTCGTATTTTTAGCTTTTTGTAGAAAGTATAGCTTTAGCAACGCTATAACCTTTGCGTACCGCTCTATCAGCGTCACTTAATGACTCTCCCGTAGCGTTGGGATAAGCTGGCACTACAAAGGTAATGGGATCTTACAGCAGCCTACATTAGTTCACGATCTATCACTTGGGCAATGCAACACCCCTCTTTAGATGCGTTAATGACAATGGCTAGGATTGAACAAGCAGGCCAAGACCGTGAAGTAAGTCGCGTGTCGACTCGCCGACAGCAGCAGTCCGAAAACGCAATGTCATATTTTTACTGTAGGGATGGATGTTGATTAATTTGGTGACGTAGGGTGGCCTGTCTTTGATTGCTTTTGCAATCGCGAATGCTTCGTTCGTTCGTCCGGGATTCGGACTCTACCCGACGCCGTTGGAAAGGGAAACGGACTCGGAGTTGACCAACAGCTTTTCGGCCGAAGCAGCTCTAATTTGACCACCCCTTTCACCCTTTTTCTACCCCAACGTTTTACGTATGCTGTCCCACTCATTATTGCGTTATCAGCATGAGGCTAAAAAGTCTGCGCGTGGGCATACGTACTTACTACCGTAGCAATATACAGTGACACTGCTACTACCAGCCACGGCTACTCTCTCTTGTAGAGTGATCATTAAGGATTCATTTTCATATGTCTATTAGGTAGGAGTAGGTATTGTGATTGAAAACCCAGACATAAGAGAGTTGGTAGCAAAGGTGGTATTACACAAAAGTAAGAAATACGTGTTGCTTTGTAACTAATCGTGTCGTTGGCAAGATTCACAAATCGCCGGATGGCTCGGTAGACAAAAACAAGCTGCAAAACCATTAAACCGCGGACTTTGACAGATCCTATCTAGATCCGGCCTAGGCCCCGTTTAAGTCCCGTCCTTACCCGTTATCAATCTGTCATAGCGCCCATCTGCTGACAAAGTATAACAGCCTGGCCACCTTAACAGACTGTACGTAGAAAAGCTGATATCTCATCAAACTTACAATCAGCACTTTATTTTTTAGTTCACTTCAATGTTGCTTGCTAAATACTGATATTGGCTAATTAACTATGTACAGTTTTAGTCGTTAACTATAGAATTTGCTGAATTTAGTGACCAAGTTTTATAAAAACTGCGATGTTAATATACACAATAAGCTTTTATTTTGCAGAAATAGTCATACAGAACAACCTTCCTGCTCAATGGGCATTCAAGGGGTTGGCCGTCAGCGGGTCTGCAAGGGTCGGTTGTCTTCCCTGGCAGACTATATCATCTATCCTAGCACCCTCCCTTGCCCCGAGCGTTGATTACAGGAATGACAAAAAGCGAAAGTTGCAAGATTAAGCATAACATCAGCGAACTCTACGGGGCATTTATGCTCTTATTGAGAACGATTCACACCTCTTCGGCCGAAAGAGAAAGATATTCAATTAGTCAATGCCAGGTCAAGCTTAAGTCACCGAGCTAATTAATAGGAACCATGTAACAAGGCCGAGGGTTCCGGGAATAACTCGATCTAATCACCTTTGATGGATTTATTTATTTATTTATTAGGCTGTGATATATAGCCATGGCCTTTGTCATACTCAAGTATACTTTTTCAACATAAAATCCTCTACATTAACCTACGGATCTTTCAGACTTGTATTCCTACTCTTATACTTACCGATCCTCATACCACTACCACCTTCGAGTCTTGAATTACTTGAACAATAATTATGTACAACACAAAGATCCTCCCGGTAGTCGCCCTTGCAGGCGCATCACTGGCTCAGACATTTCTCGACCCAGGCTGCGCGGCGACCGAGACCTCATTCATAGCTGGTGCTCCTACGATCCCCGCCGTGCTCTCGCCGTACATGGGCATCATAAACGGTGGCGTTCAAACCATTTCAGGCGTGACCACGTCACTGCCCCCGGATACTCTGATGGACCCCGAAGGGTACGTGAAAGCGCTTTGCCAAGTCGCCGGCGAGCTGCCTTCCTCGGCGCTGCCCGAGTTCCAGAGCTGGGGCCAGGAGCTTCTCAGCTACGGTAGCGCCCACCTCAGCGATTACGACGCCTTCATCACGAAGTGCATCACCACGGGAGAGGCCGCCGCTACCTTGACCAGCTATCTCAACTCCATCCTCACGGGCACGGGCCCGCTCTGCCGGCCGACCGCTGCGCCCGGCGGCGCGCCGAATGCCACCATCACCTCGTCGGCTCCTACGGTGACGGCCACCAGCTCCGGCTCCGGCAACTTTAGCACCACGCCCGTCCTCGCCGCTGCTGCCCGGCCCACCGGTATGCTTGTCGGCGCGGCGGCCATCGGTGGCCTTCTCGGTGCTGCGGCCCTGCTTTGAAACCACTACGATGGTTCTATCGAAAGGCTCGACTGGTTTCAGCTTCCTTTCTTGCTCGTTCCCTTGTGTTAAATGATACCGGGGGAACAGGAAATAGCGGGAGCACTTTCTCTTCTGATGAAAACTCCCTTTTCTTTTCTAAGTATGTATTAAGTATGGACAAGGCATGATAAGATTACTACGAGTTGGGGTAGTTGTTTAGTTGGTCTGATATGAGCACTTTAAGAGCTTCGGAAAGCTGCGTTAAGGTAATAAGATTATTAGCATAGGCTTCCGCTTCTACAAGGATTATAATCTTATATATGTGACCAAAGCCCTCGTATATCTTAGTCTGGCCGGGTTCTTATTGGTATAAATATAAATAATTGTTAAAGTCAGGCACTAAATACTTATGTAACGCCTCTCAAGCGTCAAGTCAAAGTTCGCTATCTTAATTGCACTTTATAAGAACCGGCGCAAGAAGGATTTCCCACAATAGTTGCGTGTTATTCGTTAAAGCAACAAGTCTACGATTAGCGATACTTAAAAGGACCTTTGAAGTGCAAATAGGCGAGCAAAGCTAGCAGCTTAAGGCGGCTTGGTTATTTCCACACCGAAGGATTACAGACCCTGGCTTAGCTTCGAAGGCCAATAAAAAACACTTCTATGTAAGGAATTTATTATAAATTTTTGTTTAGTGATACTCACTGATGGTCTTTAGTAGTTCTCACGATCGGCTCTTAGTTTATGGGATGCTACTGACTTGGTGCTAGTAGTTATGTACCGAGCTTAATAATTTCTTATGTAGATTTAGAAGATAGCAGCTCTTCTACCTCGTCGTACCTCTTTTGGCTCTTAAGAATATTTTTAAGGTTATCCTTAGCACGAAGCATAATCTGATGCTCTTTATCTGGCATCTCCTGTTCTAGCTCAAGAGTCCGCCGGTTTATCTTCTCTGCTTCGTCGTAGTTTCCTTGCTTCGTAAGGATCGTAGCAAGCTTGTCCATAGCACTTAATGTGCCGGGATGCCTTAAGCCTAACATATTCTCCCGGAGCTCGAACACTTGCCGATATATCTGCTCTGCTTCTTGATACTTTCCCTGTTCATGAATAACATGACCAAGCACACTCATAGTTCGAAGCGTATCGGGGTGCTTTGCACCTTGTATCTCTTTTTGTAAATCTAACACCTGCCGAAATGTTTGCTCTGCTTCATTGTACCTTCCCAGGGTTTCACTTAAAAAACCGAGGCTGCGCATGCTATTAAGTGTATGGGGATGCCTTATACCTAACAGATCTTCCCGTAGTTCGAGTACCTGCCGATATATTTGCCCCGCTTCTTCATACCTTCCCAGTAATTGAAAAGCAAAACCAAGGTTGTTCATGGTAGAAAGTGTGTTCGGGTGCTTTGCGCCCAGCACCTCTTTGCTTAATTCTAACGTGTGTTGCACTAGCTGCTCTGTTTCCTCAAACCTTCCTTGACTTTGAATAGCATCACCAAGGTTGTTCATAGAAGTAAGTGTGTCAGGGTGCTTTGCACCTAGCACTTCCTCTCTTACTTTAAGCACCTGCCGATGTGTTTGCTCTGCTTCTGTATACCTTCCCTGTGATTGAATAGCACAGCCAAGGTTGTTCATAGAAGTAAGTGAGTCAGGGTGCTTTGCACCTAGCGCCTCTTTTCTTAGTTCTAACACCTGCCGACTTAGTTGCTCCGCCTCGGCGTACTTTCCTTGTTCTACTAACATACTGGCTATGCAGTCAAGGGAGCGGAGTGTTTGCGGATGCCTCGTGCCGAGCGTTTTTACCCCTAGCTCGTGCGCCTGCCTATACTTTTGTTCAGCCTCCTCGTACCTCCCCTCGTTAAATAGCGCATTAGCCAGGTTTATGAGGTTATCAGCGTCAAAATATGTCATCTCCGGTGCTATTGGCTCTTGTCCCATTGGTTTCATCTTTGATGCTATTGTTTCCACCCGCTTGCCTCGGTTCTCATACTCGCTGCCATGTTCTGGGGATGGTTGGCTTAGGCCATCCTCATTTCTGGGGCTCAGTTCGATGTTCTCCATGGCAAGAACTGGCTTGATCACTGCCCATTGTTCTCTGTCTACTACATGAGGAAGCGGCGTGTCATGTTCGGTAGTGTAGTTGGTTTGTTGCGTTTCGTTGACAGACTCCCAGCTCTTCAAGTCGTATCCCATCGAACCGGCGGCCCTATTTTCATTAGCCGCATTAGAGTCCACTTTCACATCGCTGTCACTGTGGGCCAATCTAGGTAGTGCAAATAACGATATTTCTTCGAGGTGGTTGGCCATATGTTCGAGGAGCTTGTGGTGCAGCAGATCCAACGAGCAAAATGGGCAGACAGACGACGCTGTATCGTTTTTCGCACGCTCTCTTATATCACCAAGTATGACAAGCTGCGTCTCAGTCCAGCGTTGCCCGTGGTCATGAGAAATATGAGCATTAAAAGCAGTCTTCGATTGAAATACTTTACTACACTCGGGACATTCCCATTGTCGATGATGCATCTGGGTTTCGTGATAGATCCAGTCGTATCTCGTGGCATACTGCCTGTCAGGATCTGAACAGCTCTCGGCAGTACATAGGTAGGGTCGCAAATCTCTGAAAACATGACGTCTGTTCTTATTTAGTCATAGAAATTTGTATTAGTGGCCATAGAAAACTTACTTCCAGTTATCTCTATTCTTCATAGCTTCGGCTTCTAAAGTCGTGTAGCAAAAGGGACATGTGAGAATCTTTTGACCGTTTGCAACCAACGGAACATCAGGGATTCGAATCTTGAATCTAGATGATCCGCCCACAAGAGAAGGCTCGTATGTGGTCCTCGCTACCTCATTATCTCCATATTTCGTAGTTGTTGGAATGATGGCCGATCGTGGGGCTGTCGAGAACGTATGCGCTGTAGTCGGTGCATTGACAGATTTTGGAGCATTGTGGACAGGGAGATCTGGATGAGTCTGTTTCGCCGCATCAAGGATGCTCCGTCTATCGTCATCTGCTTCCTCACGATAGGGGTGTGCTTCCCAGTATCGTAGTTGTTTCCGCCTTTTGCTATTGGCGGCGGCAAGCCTTCGACAAAGGATATTCTTTATCTGCGAAGAGTCGTCCTCTAACCGTTGCCTTTGTAATAAGTCTTCCATAGATATACTAGGATCATTCTCTGGCTTGTTGAGAATTTGCCGTGATACATCACTCTCATCGCCCTCCTCTTTGTTGGAATGTGCGGCGCGGTCTTTGGCCCATGACTCAAGTTTCTGCCTCACATGCTGATAGTCTTGCTGGTAGCCAGGCAGATTGTCGTATGTTCTAGTTGAATGTAGATATTTGTCCCTCAATCTCGGTTTCCGAAGTAGCGGCTGGAGTCGATACAGCTCATCGACATTTTGAAACACCATCTTCAAGTAAGTCGCAGGCTTCTCTGGGAGTGGCTCCGAACCGCTATCCGATGACACAGATTCACCACTTTCGCTATCTGATTCATCCGAAAGCTCTACCGAGGCCTTATTACATGTTGATGCTTCTGGGAGAACACGGAGTAGAGATGCATGAGTTTCTTCAAGGATACTAGCAACAAGTCCTTCGAGCCCAGGCTGATCTGCTAGAACACCAGACAGTGATCCCCGAATGTCAGGGAGTGAAGATGCCCTGTTCTGCACTCCCCAGACCATGAGACGAGTGTATTCTTCACGAGCAAGCTCAAGGGCCACAGAGTCAGCTAACAACAGGTTTCCACTTAAATCGAGAAGCAAGCGGCCAAAGGATTCCATAAGGTTCGTATAGAGAATATGTACTCGGAAACATTTTTGGTCCGTCGCCGATGACGTTGGACTATCGCTCGAGGCTGGTGGTAGCTCGGCTTGGTCAACCACACTCGTCGACATATTCAAAGCTTTCTCAGATATAAAAAACCCGAAATTAGATAGTTAGAAACTATGTCCACAAGGTATAAGTAGGTAGATTTGAAGAAATGCCTCTTTATTACATTCCCCACCATGTAACAAGTAAGGCGACAAGTGCGGGGTAAGAAAGTAAACCCGTCAGCCTGATTGTAGTACTCTAGGATCCCAGCGTAAGAAAATCTAATTGTTTACTACGAACATCGCCTTATTTAGCCTCTACTATTTCCCTCTTTTCTCTACCGAAGCGCTTTCAACCACGATCTAATCCGTCTTAAGCTCAGGACGTAATGGATATCGTGGGACTTGTCTTGGGTGCCATCCCAATTCTTCTAACGGGCATAGATAAGTATTGTGAACTCTATGGCGAATGGGTCAAAAGCACCGATCTTCTAGCTAAACGCCGTAGGCAACTTGCAATTGAACACATGATTTTGAAACAGGGACTCAAGAACCTAAGTCCGGATCTCATCGAAGAAGAGATAGATAGACAATTGGTCATTTGTTATGCTGACGAACACGACACAATCGTTGGGACTATCATGGATCTTAATAACGCCATCTGGAAGTTAAGGGAACGGATGGATATTGACGAGACAGGGAAGGTGAAGTCCTAGCCAGTTCTCGACAACAGCTTACTACTTCGTCGGCTTGCTAATGCTCAAGTAGCCGCGAGCAACACACCGCGTGCGTGCCGAATGGAGCAGAATCAAGCGGAGTTTCAAAAAGAAAGAAGTCGATGAACTATTCAACGAGATTCATAGATACAACAACAATCTAAGGATTTGCTTTGAAGGGAAACGAGAAATTCCCTCAGACATGGCCAATTCCATAACGTCTCAACAAAAGTTCAGCAGGAAGGCCTGCCAAGAAATGCGGAAAGAAGTCCGCATGGTCCACGAAGCCTTGGGCAGCGCTTATGATAAAGACTGCAAAAACGAGCATTTAAACATGATTGACTTGTCTTGGTACCATCAAGGCTTTAAAAAGTCTCAGATACTCGATTTATCGTTCCCAAGTAGAGACTCCTGCTCACAAACACTGATGTGTTGGTGTACTACAAGAATCAAATTTGAGGTCAGGCCGTTGTCCGACAAAATTTATCCGACAAACGAACCGAAGACCACAAATCAAACTGTGACGAGTCCAATTAACATACCACTCTCTAGCAAGAAGTTGCAGAAGGCTAGATTTGTGACATCGCCGGAGAGTGCTAGTCGCTCTGTTAGTCCCATGCCAGGTCGGTCTTTCAATTATCATGCACATTACATCATCTGTGCTGACAATCCTCAAGCGATAGGAATAGTAGAACCACCTAGTCCTTTGCCGATACGAGAACAGATACAATCTATCTGCTCAACTCCAAGAGAGAAGCTATTTTCTGGCTATTTGCTTCACCCAGACAATGACGAGGAGAGAGTAATTGTATTCGAGAGGAACAAGTTGACGAATGAACCTTTGCGCGTTTTAGCCTGGCGCTCATTGCTGGCAGATGTTACTGTCCCTTCTCCAGGCCTACGACGGTACCAGAAACGGAAAATATCTAAGAAGGATCGCCTCGCCATTGCCTCAGCCGCAACATGGGCTGTACTTCTTCTATGCGGCACCCCTTGGCTTGAAGAGACACGAATGAGCGGGGACGACATAACATTGTTGACGAAGGATATAGCAAACGCCCAAAATTCCTCTGAAAGCATGATGGCATTGCCTGTTTTCAACTATCAATTTAAGCCTGCGGCCAACACGAACAGACAAGGATGCAGAAACGATGAATTTAGTGGTGTTATTCCCCATGTCGCTCTCTTCTCCTTAGCTATTATCCTTCTAGAAACCGGACTTGGTAAAAGTTTCAAAAAGATTTGGGAGGAGTCCGGCAAACCATTCGCCGGTTTCAACGATAGCGACTCCTGGATTGAGTACTACAAAGTTACTGATGACGCGGTTGAGGATCTGTACGATGAGATGGGAGATCCGTACGCAGACGCCGTTCGGCGTTGCCTCAAGTTCAATTTTCCAGGACGCAAGAGCTTGCAGCACTTTGATAACGAGACGCTACAGCGACACTTCTTCCTTGGCGTGGTTGCGCCAGTACAAGAGCGATATGAACAAGAGCAGACGAGACATAGGATATTTAAGGATGATGAATAATATAAGGACGATTATGGGTTAGTTACCATTATCATACGACACACCGCTTACATGTACGCAAGACCGAGGGTCTCATCAACCCGAGAGATCCCTTTTTTGGAAGACTATATAGCCGCCACTAATCAACACACACTTCGTCAAGACGACAAAGGGAACCACCTGCAAACGGTATTGGGTTACGATCAGAACTCCGGGTTTTAGGGTACATAAAGATCATTGCTATGGGGAGTGTCGATCATCTGTTGATGCAGGTACACCTGTCGAAGAAAGTATACAATTATTGTAGAAGTATTAGCGAGGCCGTTTAGAATGCTGCGATATTCTACGTAGCATATGCCATAGATGCCGCAAACATTTACCTAACAAATATCAAGTGCGATCAGTGCATCATTGCTGTTCCTGGACAACTAGGTAGTTACGCACCACAGATTTCGCACCGATTAATAAGATTGCTATCGGATCTGAAATTCCCCCATGAGCACCAACCAATATGCTAATGTTGCAGGGCGGGTTCCGTACGATAAATAGAGTACTATACCATACAACCCAACAACACAAAACTGTTCGAAGTGCAGTCACGCCAATTGGCTCTGTCTAAATGGCGACTCGGCCTGCGCTCGTGAATTATTCCTCAAGAATTATGTAAAGGTGCGCAGGGAGAGAAAGCAGACTCGTGAGAAATCACAAGTTTCACGCAAACCAATTTACTGACATCAAACTTGTTAATGTTGTTCGCAGCATAAGCTAAAGTGTCGGACGAGCGTTCCGCACCGTCTCATATAATATGATCAGCGCTAGACGTTTAACATTGGACTTACAAGCGGATCTCCCCGTTCTCTAAATCTAAGTTCCGGTTGTAATTTGGTCACAGGGTGAAAAGAAGGCTGGGGGGCCAAGACTCACTTCTATAATTCTTGGCCCTCCTAGCCCTCGCTGAGAGCTCCAGAGCAGACTTTAATCAAGGGAATGAACACCTCTGAGCGGAGCCAGTTATTTAACTGGCTTCCTTTGTGTTAGATTTTACTCGCTAGTGGTCAGTGACATAGGAAACCCCTTGATCAATGCAAATGGCTGCCACAGGATTAAGGATGTTCACTGCAAAGCGAACGGCGATGATTTGTGAGATTTGGGTGACGATGAACGTGTAGTAGAACTTTTCCTCTAAGTAAAAGAAAGTAGAAACTGATATATATACATGACCAACACAATGCTGGTACAAATCACGTGACACTGATTTCCCTAACCACAAATTAATATATAGATCTAGAGGCTCGATACATATAACCTACAGGATAGCTGACAGAATCACCTGAAACTGTGGCAGAAGACATCGCGAGAAGTTTCAAACAGGCGTCACTCCTCTTTCTCTGCTCTCAGTTCTATTCGGACCTCTCTCACGATATCCATGAAACGAGCTGCACTCATAGCGGTGAGAACATGCCACCATCCATGTAGCTCCAAAAGCCAAGCTAAAGGAGGCCCGAGGTGCATCCGAAGTTCCCTCAACTCTGCGCAAAACTCAAGATCGATATTCCAGATGATATAAGCTAATATCAACAAGGCGAGAGAGTTGCGCCTCCGAATCCTCCATCCAGCGCACTTGGTTTCCGGGAAGCCAGGTGTACGCCAGTACAACAAGTAGCTGCCTCGCAATACGATAAGAACAATGATAGTTATGAATCCCGTTACATGGTAGATAATCTTCCCCGTCCAGATATAAAATACTGCGAAGAGGGGAAAGACAATGGCCAAGATGACGTTGACGAATCGATCGTAGGTAGATGAACGTCGAACTGTCAAAAGACCTTGCAGAATTGACCATACTAGACCAAGCATAGCTACCTCGTCGGCAAACTGAAGGCTCTGTCGAAGGGATGCATGGAATAGAAACGATGCGACACCAAGAACGAGCAGAGAAATGGACATAAAGTCCGACTTCGGTGCAAAAATACCACGGCTACCAGGCCCGTACATGTACTTTAGAGCAAAGAGGACTAATGGGATTTGGTAGAAGTTAGAACTGAGCCTTCTATATATTTGGAACAAATTCGGCAGGCCTACTATAAGCCAAATTCGTCAAGGCGTTAATGAACTCGGCAAGATATCTAGTAACGACATAGTCTTCCTCACAGAAACTATGCATGAATCAGTACTGCTCCATAGATACATAGGGGCAACTCAAAAGAGCCCAATAGCTTAGTTACTTTGCGCTGCTTGTCGGCGGGCTCCAGGCACCGCTTAACGCGTGGCGATCGCCAGCGAAATGTCGGTTGTGATGTCCCATGTGGAGCGAGAGGACTAGATAAATATGGCAGAGTGAGGTCGTCTCGTAAATACACTAGCTGGCGACCGATGCTACAGTTGTGTCTTGGCTGGATGCTGTGTGCGAAGTAATGAGGCGGTGACGTTGGGAGAAGCCAAAAGGAGAAGAAATAAACACTAAGACAAGTAAACGAGGTCCTTGACAGAAAAGATTTATCGTGCGCATAACAGGTCAAATCCCGTTGCTACCAAATCTATGGTTGGTTTGGCTGAGAAATTGTTATATTGTGGCAACAGTGCACAGACCTTACTACCTCGTTAATGTTAGGTGTGGCTGGAACTATTGTTGCGGTAATTTGCTAGGCAGCTGCCAATGGCTGGTGTACCTCGGTAATCAAGACCAGATAACATCTTAAAGATTTGTCCATGACCTAATTTCACACCTAATTAGCCCAACACCTAACTGTTCTACAATTTGAAATAAGTAAGTCAAAAAAAAAAGGCGAGTCATAATTACAACTTGTTCAATGTTTTATTTTTATTCCATCTCGTTCTAACTGAACTGTTATGAAAAATAACAGTGAATCCAAGGGTAGTATTATGTGAAAGTAAAACGCGAACAAATCTTCTTAATGTCACGACCAATGTTTAGCGATACATACGCAGGTCCCCGTAAGGTTAAGAAGGCTTGCCATGGCGGAGATCACTTTTACATGCTTATCGAAAAGAAACGGTAAAAATAATTGGTGCATGAGGATGGCGATAGTCGGCGGAAGCGGTATGACGCATGAAATCCTGCCAAGGATACGGAAGAGAATTGTTCGGCTATAGAGGGAGCTTCGAGATACGACTAGCAAAGACAAGATTGGCGTTAAGAAGGTCGAGTTGGAACTCGAATATTCCCCTTGACGTCTAGAAGACTGTGCTATTAATAAGCCTCACAGATACCAGGGCGATATCCTACCTATCGTGATATTTTCTGCGGGGAAGGTTGCATTATTACTCTTTCAATATCTCGACAACGGATACAAGAAATATCAACTTGCTCAAGAATGTGTGTTGCGCCCCAATCTCAACGTCTGGACCGAGGGTGAAAGGGAGGACTGTGGGACTCGGAGGAAGTTGAGACGGGATCGCCAAAATCATGATACTCAGGATAGTACAAGCAATTAATAGCATTATTTTTCTCAGTAAGGGCTCTTTAGGAATGAAATGGGATAGCAAGACGGGGCGAGTTAGTTAGGACATTTGGGCAGTCGAAGGGCCGAGAACGTGGTCGAGGCCGTGTGCCAAAGCCTGTGACTTGATTCAGAACTAATCTATAACTGTCGGTCTTCGATGGCCTCGAAGGGATAGCTCTAAATCTATAAACTTCCACGTTGTTACCTACTAGGTAGATGGTTTCTTAGGCCAGCCTTACAACATAGGGTGATAATTATCACGATACTGAGAAAGAGCATACAACCACTTTTACTAATAGCAGTTCACTTGTAGGCCAAGGGCAAAGAAAAGCAGGATCCTCGCAGTGACAATCTATTATGCATACACCTTAGAGCATTTAATAGCCAAGAACACCGGTATAAAAGCGTCTGCTGACTCGTGGTGATGCGATAGTTCCCGCCGTCTCTGTTAGGGGGTTTAGTCACAGAGTGAATAAAAGCCTATTTGCTGTTGCGATGCCGGTAGGAAGTAGGTATCCAGGGCTTAGTCATTGATTTCTGGCCCTCCCAACCATTAAACGAGGGCCGGGAGGCTTTAATATATATACAAAGGCTCGATATAGCCACCTATAGGGTATTGGCACAAATACACCTGACATTCTCCTCGTAGCTGCCGGGCCTCCGTTTTGCCATTGGCGTATTAAACTACCAAGGCACTGTATCAAGGAAAACGGGACGGTCGCACCTACCCGGAGCACACTGCTCTTTTACCCCGAACGATGCCGCGTTTTACTTATGCACTAGGGAGATTCGAGATCTCTTGCGGACTGTTATTTCTAGTTAGCCCATGCAGGCAAAGCAAGAGTCTCGCCTTCGACCCATTTTTAGCAGCTATAATTGAATAATTTCCAGCAGCCTCGGCCCGGATGAGAACTTTGTTCTTGACTGCTTTGGCCACTATGAGAGTTGCCACTTCAACATCGTCGGTGGAGGATCCCAGACCAAGCTGACCTTGAGAACCAAAGCCCGACGAGTAGGCGGCTCCAGACCTGTCAATGAAAACGGTATGGTCTAAGCCGCAGGCAACGTGAGACGCTTGTTCAATGTTTGGAACAGCAGTGGGACGCAGGCAAATACGGGGTCTACCCCTATCATCGCAACGTATGTGGTTTTCATCCTGAATTTGTTCAGCAGTAAAAGCTACACCTAGTTGGCCAGCATCTACTCTTCCCCATACAAAACATTGGCCTCCAGCTGTGACCGCCGCGGAGTGGTAGGCGCCGCCTGCCAGCATCGTGACCTCTTTCTGATAAAGATGTCGGATCTTTACGGGAGAGCGCAAAAATGGGGAATCGCCACCGACGGTCACTGGATCTCCTGCCTTACCATAGCTGTTGGACCCCCAAGCCCAGATATTATCTCTCCAGTCAATGGCGAAACAATGGTGCCCCCCAGATGCTATATACTTGACATTACCGCGGCAGACTCGAACTTGGCTTGGCACAAAAGAGTCTTGTTGCCTTAGCCCAAGTTGGGGGCAGCCGAACTGATTTCGTTCATTATTGCCCCAGGCCCAGATCTTGCCTTTAGTGTCTAAGGCCAATGCATGTCTACTTCCGCATACAATTTGGGTAATTTTCGGAATGCCAAGAATCTGAATAGGCGTTTCTTGTTCTGTGATAATTTTGCCGTCTTCATCGTACCCGAAACGATTATTACCTTCGAAGTCCTGGAGCTATGATATCAGTACTAGACGTCCCACGTCGGATCATCGACTTACGCGGAAACAACCCCATCCATAGACCAGGCCGGTGTCGGTGAGTACAAAGCTACAGCAATCCCCAGCAGCAACCTGGGAAAATCGGTGCTGGGTGGGAAATATTTCGTAAGGATCTCGGTGGGGGTGGATTCGAGAGGATTCAACTCTCCATCCTCATCGGGGTCGGCATCAAAGTCGCGTAGGCCACCGTCCCAATCCGTGCTCCTTCCAAGTGCCTTCTCATCATTGACGCCCCAGGTGACAATTTGATTATCTGCGCTTAACGCAACGGTATGCATCGCACCACAGGCAAGGTCAACAATGTGATACGCAGTTGGACTGCTGGGATCCAGAGATGGATTCAAGACAGGCCGATTGGCTTCCTTGTAATTTGGACCAAGGCCGAGCTCGCCCATTTCACCTCCCCCAAAAATATAAACTGACAGTATTTCCTCGGGGACTTTGTTGACTACAGGGAGCTCTGATTCTCGAGGCTTGGTGGGGCGCCCTTTGGCTTGATCCTTTTGGGACGGAGCGGTCCTTGGTCTTTTGTGGGAGGACGTGGTACCGTCAGTAGTCGGCTCATCTGGCTGCGAGCGTTTGCGCTTGCCAACGGGACTCGAAGTGGTGGGAGGACTCACAACAGTCCTGCTGTTACACGCCTCTTTGACGGCACGGAGTTTGGTGGGTTTCGAGGCGATGTTCTTAGAACGAGCGGTCGGGACGCGCTCCGATTCTTTTTTGGCGCGCTTGCTTGCGCCCGGCGCGGAAGATTCTGGTCTGGCCATTGTCGCGTTGGGGAATCCGCGTAGCAAGTGAGCGACGAATGCGAACTGAAATATATATATATATGCTGCTTCGCAATTCGCGAATATGACTGAAAACAAGATAAACTCGCGACGCGTTGAGCTTGGATTGGAACTCGGCCTCAGCCAACAGAACTCGTCAGATGCATGCCAGGGCCCAGTGGATCCATCATCCCCGGTAGCAAATAAGCTACCCTGGTCTTCCTAGGTCCATTTTAGAACAGCTTGAATAAAAATATTGGTAGTTTTAACTTGCATTGCTATACGTTGCTTGAAATTTCTATCTTATAAGCATAATATGAGATAAAGCTTGAAATCACGACTTAGATCAATGATATTGCCCAGATTTCATAAGGTGGGATTACGTGGGGAACCCAGTCCTGTGTGGGTCACAGGTGGTATAATGGCCTCTATTTTCGGATCTCAAAACCTCAAGGCTTTTATACCAACTCTTCAACACTTAATTATACGCAAAACAAACAGCTTATAATAGACGGCTACATGAATAAGCAGGCTACTCCGTCACTAAAAAGAGTTAAAGTATAACGAGAATACCAAAGTCTTTTCATTGTTGCATATATATATATATATATATATTGGAGTTTGTTATAAGTATGTTGGAAATATTGCGACAATGGGCTAATTTGGAGACTCCGTAGCAGAACTCAGTCCTTGCACCCCAAATGCTACAATCAATAGCACGAACCATGCAAAGGCAAAACGAGAAGGGAAAGTAAGGATGGCAAACAAAAGGGCTTCACTAATGGCAAGGACCTGCCATCCTCGCTTCCAGACGGGCGCATAGGTGTGGGTGATGTGAAAATGGATTATTTCAACCAACGTAGGGTTTGCGAAGCGCCTCCATCGTATCCGTCGCTTCTCTTGCTCACTGAGATTGTGAGATGCGAGATCGCTCTCATGTCCCTGATTCTTTTGCTGTCGTAGGCGGTGTTTCCAGAATGGTCGCAGTTTCCCCCTAGAGTCGTATGGATCCGATTCGCAAAATGCTCTCCAGCCTCGGATCACCTCCTGCGCAGTGACTTTCTCCACGTCGAAGTATTCCCTGTGCTCTGTCCGGCAGGCGCAGGTGAATCGGTATGTGAAATCATACAACTCGGCCTGCATCAACTTCTCGGCCCTTTTATACAAGAGGATAGGACTTCCTTCTGGGTCCGCCTCATACTCAATCGAGAAGTGATTGCACTGGTTGCTGATCCGCTTCAGTCTGTCATGCTCTGACCCGGCCGTGTGGCCTATCTTTACAATTCTCTTCTCCGTATCATTCGCAGGTATCACCTCAAATAGATAGTTATTTCCAAACTTATCTTTACCAAGTTGTGTCTCCGTCAGCGTGCTCTTGAGTACCTTTGCAATTTCACCGTCAGGCGTGGGAGGTGAGCGGCGACCCTTGGGTTTGCCTTTTGGCAAGTAAGTGATGTTGCCCGGTCCACCGGATTCAAGAGTTGCAGGCGCAGACTTTGAGGACGAAGGAGTCAAGGGCCCAGGCCGAGCAAGAGGTCGTCGCGGTGTAGAGGGTAGAGATGGTTGAGGTGGTGTGCTGGACGCGTCCTGGGCAAGCATGTGATCATCTTTTTTGCTCGATAACCCAGGATTCACATCAGAACTAGAGTCGTGGGTATATCTACGATGCCCATTGTGCTGGGAGTATGCTGAGCGACCGTATATATGGCTCGATCTCTTTGATCGCGATAATCGTCGCCCAATCCATTTTGGCGAAGAAAGGTATTTAGGATAAGAGCCTACCGAATCCCTCACAATCTTCCAGGTTCGGTTTTTCACACGTGTGGGGGTCATTGTGGGGGACTTCTGTAAGTTCGGAGAGGTCGGGTAGATCTGAGTTGTTAGCAACTCTTCTACGCTAGTTGTCATGATTCGGGATGGATATTCAAAGGAGTTCTAAGTTATAATGCTGCGTTGCGCTCAATGGGAAGGGTGTGTCTTTTATTCACGCAGGTCAGGAGGTAGTTCCGAAATAGAAGGCTGGTGATACACTAACAATGCACAGCCGCAAAACGTAGAACCAACATGCAGTTGAATTACAGGGATTACGCCGCACTACTGCTGGAGACCACCTGGGTGTCAAGTCCCTGTCGTCTCGACAAGGTCTTTCACATCGCCGCGGAGTATCCGAAACCAACATGCATATCTCGATCGATTGGGAAGCGCTGATGAAAAAGCCTCGCTATAATCCCTGTTCGGCCTTAACCGACCGCGAAGGGTCTTGGCTGAAAGCGTGCCATTAACCTCTTAATACAGAAGACCGTTTCTTAGAATTCCTTCTCTATATTTAGCCTTGCCCTTGCTGTGGCTAAGCAAAACTTTACTTTGATGGCTTTATCTGCGTATATATATTTTCAGGATCCTTTGTGCTATTGCTTAGTGGGAAAAGCTGTTATTAAGACTGGTTGCTGTAGCTAAAAAGCCAAAACCTAATGAGACAACCTTAGTCTCCAAACTCTAAAAATGAACTAAGCGTATTAAAACTGTTTTCCTATAATATAAACCACGCGTATCTTTACCAACTTGAGGCATATACATCACTGAATATGCATAGTCAAATTTTGGTTAAACTTCAATTCCAAACGAAGAGTTTTCAAAAGACACATACCCGGCCAGGCTGCTCGATATACAGAATTTTCAATGTTCTGTATAATTCTGTACATTATGATATTATATAGCACTAGTATGCAACTATGCTACAATCCGAGGTCATGTCATATACCCACAGATGCCTCGGTTATTTTTAATACTAAGTACTACTAAGTGGCAATGACAGGGCAACTATTACCGAGTAAGTAGCCCGATAGATGACCCCAGCTCATTATTCGCATATGCCCAAGGGTAAGTGTAGCTAGAGTTATACGTTACATACGAAGTTGTGATACACGAGAAGCATTGTGGTTTTCATATTAATAATGGCCGATACCTCATGAAGAGCACTGAGTTTTCTCGATTAACAATAATTTTAGCCATGACGGCAAGCTTGAGACGGGGAGCAAATTTGGATCTGAAGATTGCAATTTCCAAGTAGCATGACCACTGGATGTAGCTTTCATAACCCTACAGAAATTACGGACCAGCCCGGCCCGCGATTAGGCATAAGGGCAGCCCATACCAGATATCCTCCTAAGCGTATAGAATTGTTAGCTGAGAGCCTCATATACCCTTAGCTGTTTTGAAGGTATGAGCGAGGGAAATGAGATTAGCCGTTTTATACTGGATTTGTATTCTACATGGTTTGTGTTGTAGCATTGTGGATCCGTATGAAGCCGGCCTTGCGCTCAGCTTTATTATATTGAGCATTGGCATAAGCGGGAGTATAGTACAGAACGGGTCATCAGTGACTCCGGAGATCACAGGTATACAAGGATCACTCAGAGGCTATTTCTACACATAGTGTACTTAGAAAGTAATCATCCGAATATATGACACGAAGTACTCTATTGGTCAAGGCACCGATGACTACACTATATGTTCACAACTTTTACTGCAATAATGGCGGATATACCAGTAAAGTGTAGTAGTCATCGGTGACTTGATCAACAGAGCATTCAGTGGTATGCCAAGATGACCCTTCTGAGTAATGCAATTTAGAACCCCCCCTGGAGGATCCTTAAAAACCTGTGTAATCTCCGGATTCACTATCCCCCGTTTTTTATATCTTAATAGTTAACCTAGAGGTCCATATGATAAGGCTGAGCCGCAAGGCTGGTTCATAGGGATCCACAATGTCGCGACAACTTCACAATAGTTTGTGAAGATTGTTTATCTTGGTAAAACTGCACTCTCAGCTTCTCATTGGTAATGGCCGCCGAATTACTTGACGATATTCTTAAATACGCACTATCTTTACGTCTTTGCCAGCCGAAGGTTGACTCACACTATTTAGCGACGCAGCAAAATCATTCAGAAATAGAAAACGCAGCACTTACATGATACAATATATCAGAAACTCAGGAGTTAAATGTTGGCAACTCAGTAGGTAATTATGAGCCTTTGCGGAGTATCTAAGACTTTTATAAGTACACCATTCTCTAAATTCTAGACCCTAAGAGGGGGATTATGGACATATTATTTGTTGCTCATCCGCCATACCATGACTCCATAATTATTCTTTCTGCCCCAACCCTAACCCATCTAACAATCAACAGCTAGCCCACCATGTTTGCCGATCCACTGCCGATTTACCAAACAACAAGTGCGGGCTATATGGGTTCACCTGCAGAATTAACCCACATCTAGTGCCAGGGTCTTGGAGAGGCGGCTATCAAATCACCACTAGCACTTCGAAGTAACTAATGTACATTATGACTTTTTGATATAATATCATCAATTAATCTTCAAAGAATTACTATTCTAGCTAAATCGACTGTTTTACCTATTATTATTAATATTAGAAAGTAGCCCCAGAATCGTTGTTTCTAGGTTGTATAATGGCTTTAAAAATGGCTGTTGATTTGCGGTGTTATTTAATTTGATAGCCGCCTCGCCTAGTTAGCTTTCCGTTTCACCAATACATCACGGTGCACGACATGCCTTGTTGCCGGTGTCCTGCATCAACTTGTGTTGAACTTGGCGCCAAAAAAGCGTCATGCCGCATTCATCCAGGACATCGGAATGTAATGCGGTCCCACCAACAATAATTCTCGTGCGACTATTCTTAGCTTCGTATTACGTCTATCAAGGTTATATCCTTGTTCTATACTTTTATGTCCTGAATTACTCAGCTGTTTTCATGGCGTACTCGTCACCTTAAAGCTCTGATCTCGAAACGCCAACAAGACTCATAGCGTGGAATGTGTCAAGGCCCAGGGGCTGATGGGAGTACAGATGTTTGAAAAACGAAAATAGAAGCATTCTTTGCCACAATCAAGATGGCCACGCTGATTATAAAGGGCTACAAAGTCCTCTAGCACTGTGTGGTCTATTTTCAGGGGTTTGACATCGCATCACCTCGCATTTCATACATCAAATCAACAGCACTAGTAAGCTTATACACTCATACGACATTTAACAGCTTCTAAAACTAACCAAGGCATAGCCGACGGAAAGAAGGAGATGGCGGCCCGTTTGAGTCTTCTGGATGACTACGAGTCTCTTATTACCGATTTTGCAGGAAAATCGCACAATGTGGGAAAGACCCTCGGGCCCAGGCTATGGAACGTTCTTGTGAGCCGGGAGACTTCTGAAGATGGCCGTCGCGGAACTCTAGTATTACTAGCTAAATGCGTCCCCGGCGCTCCAGAATACAAGCTAGAGCCAAATGGCAAAGATCAAGAAGCCTGCGCTACCCTGCAAGCCAACATTCCGGACACAATGAGCTCCGTTGGTCAAGCAGTTGTATTTCAGTATAAAGATGCTCTCTACTTCGCCTGGCAGTACTATGGTAAGTTCATCTCCGTACTAACATGGCCGCTCTATTGATCACTGTACTGATACAAGATCTCCTACAGATAGTAGCCGCCCGGCTGGAGATCAGATGAGTCTACCGGAAAACACTCAACACCAATGCGCGAAACCATTTTTATACGAGTAGCGTGCCAGCTCCTGCTCTAATCCATCTACTGTAGGAATGCTATGTCAAACTGGTGAAAAGAGTTAGTCTAATTGGTGGATTAATTGAGTGGTTATCTGGGTTGGCTACAAAGCCATTCTTTCAACAAGTCGTTCTATCAGTTAGCAAGCTTTACACACGCTTTTTTATAATTTATTTAACTACATTCTTTTCAACTATGACCTTTTGATCAAGTGAGTATTCTTATTTTGACTTCTTTCTTATTTGTTTACCATGAAAATCTAAGGGATATATATGGTATTAGCATATCTCTTTTGTTGATGTATAATTTGCGCCTTTGTATAGGTCATTTACACGTCCTCATGACGAGATAATTAGCTACGGAGCTATTTCGTCGCGATATATTTTACCTATTTATAATTGATCTCTGCATGATTACTTCACTAGAAGAAATAGGAGCAAGAAAGGCTAGTGCCCGTCGCCTTTATGTCTTTGCCCATTCCAAGTAAGCGATTAGGTTTCAGGTAGCATGCAGGTTTCCGTTGTATACTATGTAATCCTGGCGGAAGGTAGAATCGAATTTAAAGGAAATAAAAACCGATTATGTCTCTTTTAGTAGACGCTCTTGGAAGTCATAACTGAGTCTGATTCAATAGAGATTGATACTCTTTCGTCCCCATGCTGTCAAGATGCAACGCGCCTAGCTTAACAGGCCCCAGGGCTGTCTTGAGCTAGAATCATCAGTGCGTTTATAGCAAAAACTTTTAAGCTTGACGATAGGGAGTATATCTGACGGTGCACCATTAGTGCAAGACCGACAAAACCCAATTTTGAATTCGGAATTCGGAATTCGGAATTTTAGTACCCCAATCGCTACCCCGCTCGTATAACAAATAGCGGTATTTTTTTTCGAAAAAATTAAATCTTATAAATTATAGCAATATACCTCGTCTAAAGTTTATAATAGACTATTTCTAAAAAGATATTGTTAATTTATACGAATTAAAAGATTTTATTAGTACTATTTACTAAAATTTGTTGCGATAAAGCTGTTAATATATTTGCTATACGTTAAAACGATATATTTAAGAATAAAGTTTAAAACGGCAATATTGTACTAAATAAACTAAAAAATTATTTAAACGGATTAAGTTTTTATTTTTCGTACAAAGCTAGAAAAATATTTTTATTTAATATAATTTAAAATAAGCCGGCATTTTAATTACGGTTCGTACGATTTAAATTATACGTTTTAAATATAGTATAAAACAAAAATATTATATTAATAATAGACGCAATAAAATATTACGTTTAATAGTTATATTTTTCGAAAAATATGTTCGAAAAAATTTAGCTATACAAAATTACGATCGTTTATATTTATATAAATTTATACAAATTTAAATTAGTATTATTATTGGTAAAAACTAGCTATATTAATATTATAAAATAAAGTAGTTAAAATAAATATAATAACGTGTTTAATTAAATATATATAATTACGGACGATTTGTTATATTAGGAAATAATTTTTTTTTAGTATTTTAACGAATATTTAAAATTACAGTATATCGAAATTACAGTTTATACGATAATATTTTATAATATATTTATTTATTTATTTTTAAGTTTACGTTTATATTAATGTTTATTTTTATATAATTATTTAAATTTACGTAAAGCTAATTATTTATATAATAATTCATATTTTAAAATAGTTTTTTTATATAATTAATTAAATAAAAATGCGGTTTTTATTTATAAAATCCGATATAAAAGTAAAAACCGCATTATTTACTAGAGCTTAAGCTATATTTATTTAAATTAATAGCATAATTATTTTATACAAAAGTTTAAATAGTAAATAATAAATTTATTAATAAAATAACCGTTTAGCTTTATATTATATTTAAAACATAAATAAAAGTAATTAAAAAATTAAAGCTTAGTAACGATAATTTTAAAACGGAATAATTAACCAATAAATAATATGTAAAATTTTTATTTTATTTTTATTTTTATTTATATAATATTAATTTAAATTTTATAGCTTTTTTTTAAAAAAACTAATTGCAATAAGCTTAATTAATTCGTAAAATTATCGAAATAAAATTATAATAACACATCTCCCACTTAGATGGGCCACTTAATTAAATAGGCCACTTTCCAGACCTTCGTACGTATATTCGCAAATAATCTAACAACAACATATCCGATTAATTTAAACTAGTTAAATTCTTGTTCGCTAGACCTATTTATACTATTCCGACAAATTCGCGCATTATAGCTACGTTTGCTGCAAATCTTATAGCACCCGACGCAAGTCCTTTTTCCTCTCGTACGACGAACAAACCGACGAACAAACCGACGAACGAGCCGACGAACGAACCGATAAACTTATATAAAACGAATAATTGTTTATTATATAAAAAGCAAAAAATTTACGGGCTTTACAAGCTTTATAAACGTTAAAAAACGTAATTATATAGGTTTATCGGCTCGTTCGTCGGTTTATTTATTGTACGAAAGCTCGCGTCGAAATTCGCGTCGAAATTTACGTCGAAACTCGCGTCAAAACTTACGTCAGGTACTATAAAATTTGCAATAAACGTAACTATAATACGTAAACTTGTCGAAATAGTATAAACAGGTTTAGCGAATAAAAATTTAATTAATTCGAATTAATTATTTATATTTTCGGTTCGTTCGTCGTACGAGAAAAAAAAAGACTCGCGTCGGGTGCTATAAAACTTGCAGCAAACGTAGCTATAATGCGCGAATTTGTCGGAATAGTATAAACAGGTTTAGCGAACAAGAATTTAACTAGTTTGAATTGATCGGATATATTGTTGTTAAATTATTTGCGAATGTACGTACAAAAGTCTGGAAAGTGGCCCATTTAATTAGGTGGCCCATCTAAGTGGGAGATAGGTTATATATATTTAAAAAATAATTAGGTTCTTAGAAGAACCCGCCGGCGGTAGTTAACGGCTAGGAAGGAAACGAGGAGAAAGAGAAGGAAGAAAAAGACCTTTTAATGGTTTGTTATTTTAAGGCGGGGGGTTGTTTTGTACGGAGCAGTAAGCAATATAGTTCTGGAATTTGCACTTAGCGTAATAGTTACTAAAGTAGCTATATAGCCGAATGTAAAAAAGGAAAGGCTTAGCTACTTTATCCCGAGCTGTTTACATTGCGTAAACGGTATACGGACGGGTAGCTTATACATTTTTGCTTATAATAAATAAAGCAATAATATATAAAGCTTTATATAATAAAACCTGCGATAGCGTTAATATTTTTTATACGAAAAAAATATCGTTACTAAGCAAGTTAAATATACTTTGCTAAGCTATAAAATAATAATATAGCTTAAATTATCGCTTTATTAAAGGCAAAAGTAATAAATAAAAACTATTTAATTAGACGACCGTTATTTTAAAATATACTATTTATTTCAGAAAAGCAATGATCAAGGGAAAAGAACACCGCTGGGCGGGACCAGCTGATTAGGTGGTATCCTTAATACAGAGTCCTCTTATTAAAACCTGACTGTTGGAAAGGGAGCCAAAAGCCAAAGGCTTCTTTCGGGATGGATTTTCTTCGCCAGAGGCCGGTAACAAGGGCAAATACTTAATTTAAATAAAGCATTTAAATAAGCTATGTTACGATAGGGTAGTAAAGTTAATAAATAAAACTGTGTTTATAGTGGTGGTCGTTAATTTTCGAAGTTTGATGCTTGCTTTTTGTTTAGTTAAATAAAACGCAAAAAAAATTAGATATATGTATATAATTAACAAAAGCCCGAAGTCTGTTACGTAATATAGATTTTATAATTTTAAAACAGTTGCTTTTATATTGCGATATAAATAATTTTATGTATTGCGATATATTTTTATTTATTGCGTAGTTTATATTTCGTTTTTTTCTGACTTTATATTTTTTTTTTTTCCGAAAATTGCAAAGCAGCGCTATTTTAATTTTTAATTTAGCTAAAATTAAAGCTTTTTATTTTTTTACTATTTTTTTTTTGCTTTTTTTATAGCTTTTTAAACTTATTTAGCCTTTTTTTTTCTCCCGTTTTTATATTAATAATTAATATTACTTTTTATTATTTATTAAATAAATAATATTAGCATTTTTAATAGCGGCTATTTTTTAATTAAAATTAAGCTAACTTTTTAAATTTTTAAAATATTATAGTTATAGTTTAAATATAAACTTTTTATACTTATTTTTTATTTATTAATGTTACGGTTGGAATACCTTTACAAGAGACGGGGCTCCGAATAGGGTTACCATGTATTGAAAATACTAAGATGAAGAAGAAAGGAAATTCTATTTACAGAATTGCCAAGCAAAAATGGTTTTGTGGCACGGATGAGTGGGTCCTGTCATGTGACTAGGTCTGTGCTGCGAGTGGGTCCAGCAGCCAAGCCAGCCATCCGTGACTATTAATACGGTATAATTATTTAAAAAATATAAGTTTACTGCGTACGTTTTTAGCTATTTTTAATTTTAATTAATTATAGTTTTTTATTTATATTTATATTTTGCATTAATCGTTTTTTTACGTTTATACGATTTTAAACTTTTAAATTTAAAGTTTAGTGGTTAGGTTTTAAAGTTTATTATAAACTTTAAATTAGCGAAATTTTTTATAGTTATTATTTATTTTTTAATTAAATTTATAAAAATATTTTTAATAATATTAAAATATAGTTTATTAAATATTTAAAATTAATAATTAATTAAAAAAACGTAAAATATAGTTCATTAACTATAACTTTAACCGTTTATTTATTTAAAAACGTTAATTATATAATATACGTTTATTATTTTTAGCTTTATTGTTTAATAAACAGTTTGTAATAATTTTGCTATTTTAAATATTTGTATTAATTTATTATTTTTAATTATATTTATAAAATATGTTTCGCGTTTTATAAAATTATATAAATAAAAAAACTAATAATAAAATGCGTTTTAGTTATTAAAAATCGTTTATATATTAATTATTATAATATAAATTTAAGCTTTTTTATTTTTAATCATTATTCGAAATAACTTTATAATAAAGTTTAAAAATACGCTATTAAAAGTTATATTAAACTAAACTTTAATTTATAAACGGTTATTTTATTTATTTAAAAAAAACGTAGCTATAATTATATAAAAATTAATATAATTATCGTTAAACTATTTTCGATTATATTAACGCTAAAAGTTTTTTATTATTTTTTAGCTAAATGTCTTTATTTATTAAAACTTTAATATATTTAATAGTTATAAAATTTTTCCCGTAATTTAACTAATTAATATTTATTTTTCCGCTTTATTATTTATAATAATATTAAAAAAAGTAATATACGAAAAAAATATTTAATATATACTATTAATTATATTATTATTATTTTATTTTTTATTATTATAAATTTAATCGAATAGTTTTATTATTTAATTTATAGTAGTTATTTTAATTTTTCGATTTTTAAATATATTATTAAAATTAAACTATAAAATTTTAATTTATTTATATTTATATTTAATATTAAATTTACGTTTAATAAAACTTATAATAGTTAAAAATAATAAAAAACGAATAAAATACGTTAAAAATATTATATTAAATAAACAATATTTTAATTAATGTTACGAACCAACAGGTGGTCCAGGATTGGGCTGTAGAAACAAGACTGAAGGTTTTAGGGAAGACGCCCGGACCAACTAGTGGTTACGTGACATTGGAGCGATAGGATCGCAACAGCGCTCCAGGCGCTCTAGAGCGATAGGATCGCAATAGCGCTCTAGGCGCTCCAGCTTTATATAAAGATAAAAAAATAAAAATGTAAAAAAAAGGGTTTTTTTATATAACTAATTATTTATTTATTATTATTTAACTTATATTTATAGTTAGTTTTTGAAAATAATTATAAAAAAACATTTTTTACAAAACAATTAATTTAAAATATTATTATTTTTATTGTTTATAATACTATTTTTTAACGTATATTTTAAATATAAATTTAAAAATATTTTTAGTTATATTTTAAATATTTATAACCCTAATATTACGAAAATATATATAATATTAAATATTAGCGTACGTTTTATAATATTTTAAATAGTTTTATTTTACGTTAAACGGTTAACTAAAATAATATTTAAACTATATTAGCACTAATAATTTAAAAATATACAAAATTATTACAAATTATAGCACTATTTTTAAAAAAAATTAACAAGCTTTAATTATTTTATAAAAACTAAAAAAAAATAATAATAAATTTAAAATTACCGAAAAATAGTACAATTATTTAATAAACGTAGTTAAAAATTTTTAAAAAAAGCTAAACGTTAAAAATAATAAACGATAAATATTAAAAAAAAACCTAAAAATTACTAAACTATTTAAATTTAATAAAATTTTTAATAAATTTAAAAATTTTTTAACTTAAATTTAAATATATTAATATTATTATAACGACGTTTTTAAAAACGATAAAAAACGAATTTTTTATACAGCATTATTATTAAAAAAAAAAGCTTTAATTTAGTTTAAATTATACTTGTTTAAAATAATAAACGAACTAAAAAATAATTAGCCTAAAAATACGCAAAAAAATTTTTTAAGCCGAGATTTTTTTAAAACCGAGCTTAAAAATTTATTTTTTAACTTTAAAAAAAAACGATAAACATAAAACAAATTATAAAAATTACGATAAACTAAGTTAATATTAATTTATATAACTAAATTTTAAAAAGTTTCCGCTATATTTAATATTAACGATTAAACTAAAATTATAATATTTTACAGTAAATTAAAAAATAAAGTTAAAAATAAAATTATTAAACTACTATAACCCGATAAATTTATAAAATAAATTTTAACGGCTATTTAAATTAATATTTAACTATTTAAATAAAAAAAAAAAAAAGCAAAGTTTTTTTAAAAATAAAAACCAAAAAAAAGTTAAAATAAACTTAACGATTTTAAAAAACAATAATATTTTACGGTATACAGTATATACGTAAAACTAATAAAACTTAATAAAATGCGATAAAATAAAAAAAAATAGCAAAAAACGAAAAAAACTGTTAAATATTATAATTGCAATAAATTAAAACATTATATTAAAAACTGCAATAAAAAACTATGCAAAAATTTACGAATACTAAAAACGAAAATATTAAAAGCTAAAAAAAGTAGTTAATAAATTAATATAATATAAACTTATTATAATAATAAAGTTTTAAACATAAAACAAAATAGCAAAATATTAACCGGAAACTTAATAATATAAAAAAAAGTACATATATTAACGAACTAATTAATAATACGGTTATATTTAAAACAAATAATAAAAAAGATCTATAAATAAATTATTTATAATAAAAAATAGTTTACTAACAGTTTAAAAAAAAAATATAGCTTAAAAATATAATATATTTAAAACGTAGTTTAGCAAAAATAATACAAATTTTAAAACAAAAACCTAAAGTTATAAAAATAATTATAAAACAAATTTAACAAAAATTATAATATAAAATAATTATTACGTTAATTAAATAAAAAAACGCGCAAACTTAAAGCAAATAACTAAAACCTAACTAAAAAAATAAGCAACGAAAAAACTTTAATTTAGCCAAAAAAAGTTAAAATAACAGACTTTATAAATTAAAAAACGACTTTAAAAATTATATTTATTTTTTAGTTAATAAAACAATATCGACGCTAAATATATAATAAACGGAAATAAATCGATATATATATCGAAATTTAAAAAACAAAATAAAATGTAAAAAAAATTAGCTAAAAAAAAATGCTTAAAAAAAAATTTAATATATTATTACAAAATTTATAATTGTTAAACTAAAAACGAGTAGTTAAATTAAATAATATAAAAAAAAATAACCCGAAAATAAATCCGCCTATATACGCAAAATAATAAACTTTGTTTAAAATAAAAAATAAAGACTTTAACTAAAAATAAAATAAAATAAAAGCTTAATATTAAATTAAAACAATAGCTTTTATAATATTATAAAAAATACCGAAATATAATAATTAAAATAAATATAAATGTTTTAAAAACGAAAAAGTTTAACATTTTTATTTTAATTAATCGTTTATATAATAATATTATATTTAAAAACGACGATAAACAATTATAACTATGCTATAAAAAATATTACGAAATATTATAAATAAGTTATATAGTATATAAATATAAAAAATATATAGTAAAAAAAATTAAAAACCTTTAGTTTTTAGCCCGTATAGCTAAGATAAAAATTTAACATTTTTATAAAAAAACTAAAGCTAAAAAATTAGTAATAATATACCGAATAGTTTATAAATATACTATATTTAAATAAAATCTATAATATCCCGAAAATTGCAAAAAGAATTTACGATTTAAAAATAATATTAATATATTTAATATAAAATTTATATATTTTATAAAGTTTTTTAATGTAAAAATATAAAAAAACGGATAAAAAAAAACCGGCAAAAATTAACTTTTATTTAAAACTGTCGAAATAATAATACGATAAAATTTACGAAAAAACAAAACCGACGATAAACTTATTAGTAAGCAAAAAACGATAAAAAGCAGTTATAAAACGAAACTAACAGCTAATTTATAAAATTTTTAAATTTTTGTATAAAATAAAAACGTAACTTAAAAAAACATAAATATTAATAAACGTAATTTATAAAAAAAAAAAAACTAAAAATTTTATTCGATATAAACGCTTACGAAAGTTTTATTTCCTTAAATTTAGTTAATAAATTAAACTTAGCATAAACTAAAAAAAAAAAACTTTATATATTTACAATTTTCGATAAAAAAATTATAAATTATAATAACGAAAAAGTTATACGAAAAATTGCAAAACTTTTAATAATTATTTAAAATTACTTAAAACGTTTTAAACTTAATATTACAAAAATATTATACAATATAATATTAAAATTAACTTAGTTATAAAAAATAATTTTAAAATAAACTAAAAAACTAGCCGTTTTTAATAAAATTTGCCCGGTATAATTAAACTAAAAAAAAACTTAGCTTTTACAAAACTTTAAACACAAATTATATATAAGCTTAAACAGCTAAATAGAATACAAAACAAAATATAATAGCAAATTAATAAAGAATTTACAATTAAAATATTAAAAAAATATGCTAAATTTAAAAGCCTGTTTATAAAAAAATATAATAAAAAAACAAAGCTATTAAAGCATAATAAATATAATTACGCGATTAATTTAAAAAAAAAAATATACTTTAAAACTTTTAAATTATATAAATTAAATAAAAAATAATTTAAAAAACTACGAAAATATTTTAATAAAAACTTAAAAAAAAGGTTTATACGATATTTTAAATTATCGGCGGCAATATTAATATTATAAATACTAAAAAAACCAAAAAAAAAATAAAAAACGAAAATAAAAAAATTATAAAAATTAGCGACATTTTAACTTTATTATTATTAAAAATAAAAAACCTATATTATAAATAAACGATTTAAAAAACCGTTTAAAAAAAGTATAATAGTTTATAATACTCGATATTTTAAAAGTTTATTACTATATTAAAATTAAAAAAAGCAACAAATAAAAAACAGTATTTATTATAAAATATAAACTATACAAGTTTTTAATAATAAATTTTAGTTTTACTAATATATTAGCGACATTTTAGTTAATAATTATAAATATATTACGCAAATTTGTTAATAAATTTGTAATAGTATATTTAAATAATATTTTAATTTATTTAAAAATATTCGAAAAATATAAAAAATATATACAATAAATATTTTAAATATTATAAAAAATAAAGTTAAAAATATATTTAAAAAAAATAAGTTTTATAAACAATAAATAAATTATTTAAAATATATAATATTTTTAAAAAAAGTACAAATTTAACAGTTTAAACTAAAAATAGTAAAAAATTAGCTTATATTAAAAAATGTTAATAATATATAAATATTTAAAAAATTTACGAACTTTATATATATATTTATTAAAAATTTTAAAAAAATCGCGGCGCTTTTTACGGATTTAATTAAAAAAATAAACTTTTTTAATAAACAAAAAAAAATAAAAAACGTTTAATATATTTAAAAATGCGATTTTAAATAATTTAATATATAAATTACTTAATTTAAACAAAAAATATAAAATAAAAATTAACGTAAATAATTATGCTATAAAAAAATAATTAATTTAACAAAACAAAAAAGGCAAGCTATATTTAATAGCATTTTTTTTAAAAAAGTTTTTAAAATTTATATTAAACTATTAAATTTATAACAAAAAACTTATAGTAATAATCAAAGCATTTAAATAATAAAAATATTATTTAAATAATATTATAATATTAATAAAAGTTTATTTAAACTAGAAAAATTTTATAACGTTTATAATTATTAAAATATTAAATAAACGATAAATAAAATAAGCAAAATTCTTATTTTAATTTAATTTTAAAATTATTTATATTAAAAGTAAAAAAAATAATAACATAAATATTTTTAGCCGAAAAAGTAATTATAAATAAAAAATATTATTAAAAAGCTAGGTATTATTGCATAAAAACGAAAACGGAAGCTTATTTTTAAATTTTATGTAAATAAATTATAAAAAATAAAACAGGAAAATATAAAAAATATTACAAAAAACGAATAAACTAACTAGCTAATATTATAAAAATAAACTATATATACTAAAAATATATTAGTATAAATTAGTTAAAAAAATATATAAACATTTATTTTTAAAATACTAAAAAATGTTTAAAACGTTTAGCAAATTATAAAAAAATTACGATTTTTTAAAAACATTAATAGTAATAAAAAAAGTTATTACAAAATATAATTTATATAAAAAGTTAAAAATAACAAAGTATAAATTATACGAAAACTTAATACTAATATTAATACTAAACCGAACGTAAAAAACGATAATATTTAACTATATAATTAAATTACTAAAATTAAAAAAACCTATAATAAAAATAAAGTTCGATTTTATTATAGTTATAGTAAACAAATTTATAAAATATACTTATTTTATACTATATAAAAAAATAAGCTTAATAAAAAATTTAGTTTACGTAATAATAAAATATGTTTTTAACAAATATAGTTATTTAAAAATAATTATTACCGATAAAAGCAAAATAATAATATTTAAATTTTAGCAGTTATTTACTAAAATTTTAAAAATTAAATATAAAATATTTACGGTATATTATTTATAAATAAATAATTAAATAAAAAAACTAAATTAAATACTAAAATAATATTTACGTTATTATATTAATTAAAACTAAAATAATTAAGTAAAATTGTTATTAAATATAAAACTAATATATAATAATTTAATAAATAAAACAATAAAAATATTATTATTTAAAATAAACTATAAATATAATATAAATATATAACAATATTATATCAATAATATTACTATACTAATAGCTAAAATTTAAATAAAAAAGTTGCTAAAATTATAAAAATAGCTATAAAAAAATTTACATTTATTTAATAAAAAATAAAAAAATATTACGACAAAAACAAATTATTAAAGCTAATTTTAAAAAAAAAAAATAAAATCTATCTTTTAAAACGCAATATTTAAACAAAACGTAGCAACAAAAAACTCGATTTTAAAAATATCGGACCTTTTAAAATTAAAAAAATTATATTATTAGTAATATATAAACTAAAACTACTAAATATTATAATTATTTAACCGATTTTTTATATATTATTATTAACTAAAATATATTTAACCGCTACGTTTAAAACGTAATTAAAAATAAATAAAGATAAAAATATTTACAAAATAGAAAAAATTTTAAATTTACGATAAAATAAGAAAAAGTTCGAGTATTTTATTAAATAAGAAGGCTATATATACGCTAAAACTACGTAAAAATTAAAAAAACATTTTATAAACGTAAAAAATTTTGTTAAAAATTTTTACCGATAATATTTTAATTAACCGAAATTAAAAAAAAGGGTTAACTAGAAAAATATTAAAAAAACGCTAATTAAAACTAAAGCTAAAAAAAGAACCAGATCGATCTTTTTCGACGGGAAAGGAAGTGTTTAGCTTGACTAAACTTTTAGTTATTAAGTTAGCAACGCGTTTTTTGTAAAATTTTCGTTATTTATAAATATAGTATAAATAAGCGAAAGCTTTTAAAAACGCTTTTTCAGCGTGCTTTTTTTTTTTTTAAGCCGAGAAAACTTTTTTAATACTTTGTACAGCTTAAACAAAAGCATTTTCGTATAGTTATATAATCGACCAACTTAAACGCAGTTATTATAACAAAACGTACCCGCTATAATAGTATAAATATATTCCTTAAAAAAGCAGCGCGAATAAAAAATAGCTTCAAAACTTTCGAAATCGATTAAATATGTAAGAGCTTAACGTTGTTTAATTTTTTTGGTAAAAAGAACGCCTAGCTATTTCGTTAGGTATAGTTATAAAATATTGTTTTTATTAAAAAAAAAAAAAAAAAAAAAAGAACCTACTTAAGAAAATTATTAAGGACAATAATTGTAGAAAGAAAAAAATAATATTATAAACTAATAGGTAGTCTAAGATTAGGCCGTAAAAACAAAACTAAAGGTTTTAAAAAAAACGCCTAGACTAATTAATAATTACGTAATATTAAAGCGATAGGATCGTAACAGCGCTTTAGGCGCTTTAAAGCAATAAAATCGTAATAGCGCTTTAAGCGCTCCAAAGCGATAAAATCGTAATAGCGCTTTAAACGCTCTAACTTTTTATAAAGATAAAAGAATAAAAATATAAAAAAAGGGGTTTTCTTATATAACTAGTCATTTACTTATTACTATTTAACTTATATCTATAATTAGTTTTTAAAAATAATTATAAAAGAACATTCTTTACAAAACAGTCAATTTAAGATACTATTATTTTTATTGCCTGCAATACTATCCTTTAACGTATACTTTAAATATAAACCTAAAAGTATCTTTAGTTATACTTCAAGCATTTATAACCCCGATACCACGAGAATATACATAATATTAGACACTAGCGTACGTTTTGTAACAATTAAACTATTAATAATTTTTTAAAAAAATTTAAATATTATAATTTATTAATATAAAAAATATTAGTATAATAATTAATTATAAAAAAAGTTTTTTATAAAATATAAAAAATAAGCTTAAAATTAATATATTTACTAATTTAGTTAAACGATAAAAGCAAATTTTATATTATTATTTATATTAGTAATTTATAAAGCTTTTTTTTAGTTTTTTTGTTTTTTTAAAAAAAATCTTAATCTTTTTTTAAAACTTTCGATTTTTTATTTTTTTTAACTATTTTCTTTTATTTATTTTAGTTTTGCTATTTTTATTTAAAATGTTTTATTTATTAAAAAAATTATTTGCAAAACTTTTAAATAATTAAATAAATACCGATTAAAATAGTCTTTTCAATTTTAAATTTTCGAAGTTTTAATTTAAATCGAGTCGATTTATTAAACTATTTTTATTTTATTTTTAAACTTTTTTTTTTTAAGCAAATTTATATTTTTTTGCCTATTTATTTATTAGCGTAAATATTTTTCGTTAGTTTTAAATTTAAATTTAACGTTATCAATATTTTTAAAACTTTTTAAATTTAAAATTTTAAAACAAATAAATAAAATAAAAAATTTATTAAAAATACCGTAACTAATTATAAAAATATGGCAAATGTTAAAATTTAAAATATAATTTTAAATTTTTATTTTAATTAAATTTAATCGCGATTTAATTTATATACATATAATTTCAAAAATATTAAAAATTTTTAAAGCTATTTATTTTTATATAATAGTTTGCGAAAAAATTTTATTAACGCTAAATTACATAAAATACGTAAACTTTTTTCGCTTTTATATTTTTAAATAACAATTAACTTATTATAAATATTATAATTCGTTTTAGTTTATTTAATTAAAAACGTTAATGCAAAGCAATATTTATAGTAAAAAATTACAAATCCCCGTCTTTTTTTTTTCAAAAGCTAAATTTAAACAATAATCTATAATAAAATATATTTAACTAAAAATCGAAAGAATTAACTAATATATATTAAATTAATTAACAAAGCTTTTTTTAGTTTATATATAAATTATTTTAGTTTAAATTTTTATATTTTTACCGAATTATTTATATAAATATATAGCGTTAATAATAAAATTTTTTATTATATTTATAAAAAACGATTTATAAATTTTAAAAATAAAGCTAAATTTAATATATAGCCGTTTTTTAAATATTGCTTAATTTTCGACGCTTTTTATTTAATATATAAAAATTACGCTATAATTATTATAATTTTAAATTATTATTTTAATTTAAATAAGCGTAAAAATAATATGTATAATTTTTTTCGAGCTTTAAACATAAAAAACCCGCTTTTTATTTTAAATATAAATTTAAACATTATAAAAATCTACTATAAAATTTACTATATAAAGCTATTAATAACGTATAACCGTTTATAAAAAAAAAAGTCGTAAAATATTTTAATATATAATATAATAATAAAAATTTTAAAAAAAATAAAATAAAATAAAAGTTTTAGTTAAAAAATACCGATTACAATACGTTTAATTTAAATAAAAAATAATTTAATTTTAAATAATATATAAAATAATTTAGTAATAATATTTATTTATTTAAAATTTGTATTAATAAAATATAAAAAAAAACGAAATTATAAAACGTTATTTATACGTTTAAAAAAGAAAAAAATAATTTTAATCAAGCTAATTTTCAACAATTATATATTCGCTTTTTTTTTTTTAAAAAAAAAAAAATTAAAAACTCGAACTTTTACGGTTATTTTTAAAGCTTAATTATTTACTATTACTATCTTTTTTTTATTTTATATAGCTTATATTTTACTTTTTATATTTAAATATAAATTTAAAATATTTAAAATTTTAATAAATTTTTAATTTAACTAATTAAAACTATTTTTTTCTACTTTTTAAAACAAAATTTTATCGGTTTTTTTAATTTTATAATTTTTAGTAAACGTTTAATATTTAATGTTATTTTATACAAATTTTTTTAGCTTATATAAAAAATAAGTTTTTTAAAATTTTATTTTATTTAATTTAGCAATTTTATAAACAGCTAATTAAAATATTTTATTAATTTTATATAAACTAGTTTATTTATACCGTACTTTTATAGCTAAAAATATATTAATAAATTTAAAAATATTATAAAATAAAACTAAGTCGTCGATTTTTAAAAATAATAATTAAAGCTTATAAATAAACTTTTAATCAAATTTATTTGCAGCTTTTTAACGTATTTAAATTATTTTTTCGATAATTTTATTAATATTTTTAAATCGTTTTTTAAACATTTTAAAGCGAGCTAAAATAAAATTTTTTTTAATTTTAACTAAATTTTAGTTAATAATACGCTATAAAAAAATAAACGTTTTAATTAATATTATTGCTTTTTTTTTATATAAAATTTTATAAAAAATCGCGCTATATATACGTATTAAACTTTTATTTATTTATATTATTTAAAATAATAAATTAAGCTAGTTTTTTTTTATTTTATTAATAATTTTTATAAAACTATTTTTAATAAAAATATAACCAGCTTTTACTATTTTTTAACGTTATAAATTATATATAAAACTAATATCGACTTTTATTTTAAATATTTTAGCAGCTTTAAAAACTATTTTTTTATTTTCTAATTTTTTATTATATTTAATTTATAATAATATTTTATATTAATAAATAATCCTATTTTTAATAAATTTTGCAACTATATATAAATTTGCTTTTTTAATCGCTTTTTTTTCAAAATAATTAATTACGTTTTTTTAGCTTTAATAATTATTATTTTGTTTTTTTATATAAACATAAATTATATATTTAAAACTTAAATTATTAAAATATTAAATAATTTAAATAAAAAAGCTAGGTTATAATATTTTTTAAATAATATTTTTTTAATAAAATATATAAAAAATAATAGTTTTTATAATATTATTATATATTTTTTTTTATTAATAAAGTTATAAAAATTAATAGTATATAAAATTTTTTTTTAATAATTTAACTAAATATAATTTTTATTAATAAACATTTTTTTTAATTGAAAATGTTTATTATTTTTTACGTAACGTATTTTTATTAGTTTTTTTTTAAAAAAAATTATTTTTAAAACGCTTCCGTTTTTATTAAAAAATAGCTAATAATTTTTTTAAAATTTACAAGTTAGTAAAATATTTTATAATCTTTTAAAATTTATTAATTTATTTTATTAAAAAATATAAAACTATAATATTTAAAATATTTTTTATAAAAAAAATTTATATAAAAGCTTTTTTTTTTAAATCTATATTTGCATTTTTATTACTAAAATAAAATAATATTTTTATTTAAAAATCGATAAAATTATTTATATTATTTTTTTATTAATTATTTATAATATTAAAAAAGCTTTTCGGCTTGCAAAATAAAACGTTAGCAATTACGTTTTTTTTTAAAAAAAAATATTTTAATATAAACTATTTATTTAGTTAAGTTTATTTTTAAAAAATTTGTAAAATTGTTATTTAATTAAAATATAAACATTTTTGCGTTTATTTTTAAAATAAAATAAACTTTATATAAAAATTTTTTTATTTTACAAAAAAATTTTATAATAGCTAAACATTTAATTTTTATAATATTATAATTTAATTTTACTTTTTTTTAAATACTAAATTTAAATTTAGCAAGCTTTAAATTTTTATTTATTTTTTATACTAGCTTAGTTTTTTATTTTATTAACGAAATATTTATTTTAAAAATAATTTTACCCGCTTTTTTTTTATAAAATAAAAATATAAGCAAAAATGCAAAAATAAATAACTTTTAATAGTTTTCACGGCATTTTTTTAATTTTTTTTAAAATAAAATACTATATTTTTTTTAAAAAAGTTATTTAAAAGTTATAAAATTAAAAAATAATACAGTATTTATATTTAATAATAAATAATTATTTTAAATATTTTTTTATATTTTTAACGGAAAAAAATTTAGTTTATTTTGAAATTTTAATTATTCGGGCTTTTTTTAGTTTACGTTTATTCGATTTGCAAATATATTTTATAATATTAATTAATTTTTTGCATTATTTAAATTTTTTAATATTAATAGTTATTTTAGCTAATTTAAACGCTAATAACGTAATATTAAATTTTTTTAAATGTTTAAAAATAAATTTGCGTATACTTAAAGCAATTTTTTAATTATTATAGCAAATTTTTAGTCTTATAATTTTAATATTGTTAAAAAAATAGTTTATAATATAAAGTATTAAATTATATAAAATACGGCTAACTATTTAAAAAAAATGCGCTATTAAGTTTTTTTTTTTTTTTTTAAAAAATTGTAATAAATATTATAAAATTACGACTAAACTTATTTAAAATAAATTAGTTGTATTTAAATAAAAAATTTACTATTATTAAAATTTTATATATAGTAAATTGCCGAAAAAACGATTTGCAGTTTTTAAATAAATTTATATTTTTAATTATTATTTCGTTAGTTTTTATTATTAAATTATTTAACTAAATGTTTTCGTTTTTTTTTTTTATAATAAATTATACGTTTTTATACATATCGTAACTTTTTTCGAAAATCTTAACACTATTTTTTATACGTAAAATTTTATTTATTCGTAATTATAATATTTTAAAAATTAATATATTTTTAATTTATTATGCTTTATGCAAAATTATTTTAATTTTATACGGTAAAGCAATTTTTTATAAATTCTGCCGATATTTTCGATATTTTATTCAAAAACAATTTTACGTTAGTATAAAATTTTCGTAAATATAGTTATTTTTTTTTAATTAATTTAGTATTTTTAATTTAATTAAAAATATTTTTAAGCTTAATTTCAATAAATTTTGCTTTTTGCAAAATAGCCGAAAATTTTAAATATATATTTTTACAAACTTTATTACGTTATAATAGTTTAAAAATTTTAAACGTAAATATAGCTTTTTTTAATACTTTAATTTTTTAATAAATTAATTTTAAAAATATAAATTTTTACAAGCTAATTATATTTACGAAAATAACTTTTTTATTTTTTAATTTATATATAGTTATAATATCGAAATATTTTTGCTTTTTATTTCCCGTTTAGTTTTTTAGTTTTTTATATATATTGTTAAAATTTTTATCTGAAATAACGGCAATAAAATAATTTTTCGAATTAAATTTTAAAAAATTTAATTCGGCTATATTCGGTATAATATTATATTTAAACGTTTTTATATTATACAGTTTTAAAATCCCGCTAATTAAACCGTTATTATTAACGGGCTTTATTTTTTTTCCCTTTTAAATTACGTATTATTAATTTTATAATTTTATATAGTTTTATTTTTTAAAAGCTAAAGTAAAATTTAAACTTTTATATTATTTATAATTATTTATGCAAAAATATACCCGTTTTTATATATAAACGATAGTTTTATTATAATAAAAAAGTTTATTTTTAATAAAAAAGCTTATTAGCGGTTTTATTCGATATAATATAAATTAATATAATAAATAAATAGTTAATAATTTAAACTCGATATTTAAAAATTTTGTTAATAAAAAAATTCGGCTATTTAAGTTTTTCCGAAAAAACTAAAAATATATATCTATAAACTATATAAATAAACAATTTTTCGTTATATAAAACTTTGCAATTATCGATAATTACGTTTTTAAATCGATTATAGTAGTTAATAATTTTTTTTTTATCGCTTAATTTAATAGCAATTTTAAATAACGGTTATATATAATCTATTATAATAATATAATTTCGAGTTTAATTCGTATTTATAATATTAATTAGTTTTTGCAAAATGTTTAAATTTAATATTATATTAATATTAATTATTATAATATTGTTTTTTATTTTACTAATAGCTTTTGTTAAATTTAAAAAACGGATAATTAAAAACTCGTTTATTAAATTAATAGCTAATTTAAGCGTTTTGTTAATTAGTTCGAAAAAAAATTTTCGTAACGCTAAAATATATTTTAAAAAATCGTTTTAAGTTTAATTTAATTTTTTATTAAGTTACGTACAAATTTTGTTTTTAAAAGCGTTTTATAAATTTATAATTTTTATTAACTTTTTATTTTTAACCGTTATAAACTTTAGCTAATTATTTTTTGCTTTTATTAGCTTTAGCTTTTTTTAATTAACTTTTATTTTTAATATCGTAAACTGTTTTGAGTTTTTTTTTTTATTATTATTATATTTAGTTTTTTTTAATCGGTTTTTGTTTTTAACGTATTAAACATTTGCTGCGTTTTTTTTTTTTTTTTTTTTTTTTTTAAAAAATTTTCGAGTTTATTAAAAGTTAATATTTAGTAAAATTTAAGCTTTTCGTTTTTTTTTTTTTTTTTCCAAAACTTTTATTTTTTTACTTTTCGTTACTTTTTTTTTTATCGAAAGTTTATTTTTATTAAAAGCTATTCGTTTTATAGTAAAAAAATTAAAAACTTTTTAAATTTCGAAATATTTTTCGGTAAATAAATGTAAAATTATATTAATAAATATAACGTTTTAAAATTTCGGTTCGGCGATTTTTAAAAAAAAGTAATATATATTTTTATATTTATAGATAATATTTAAAATGTTTAATAAAATAATTTTTAAAACATCGTTTTAATTTTTTATAA